>JBCEWC010011370.1:0-16759 GCA_038996855.1 Solanum aculeatissimum | reverse complement strand
GAGACTCAATACTTTCATCTATCAATCTATCTCAATTAAGGGGCACATGGAAGAACAATTTCATGCTTTAGGTTAGTCTTACATACCTGGGATGATATGACAATCAATTAGCAAGAGTTTCTGCTTGAATCCCTAGTTTCTCTTCTCCTCTCTTTAGCCCTAGTCTTCTGTTAGAACGTTTAAAAGGCTTAAGAATGGATTTTAAAATTCTTTTTATGCTTAAAACGACCTATTTTGGTCGTGTTTTAAGTTTAGGATGGATTGAAAAAGGTCCGGAATGTCCTTCGAAAAGAACGAAAAATTTGTCTTTCGGCGTAGCAAGTCCCGTCGTGGACTTGGGCATTTTTCGTCGAAAATTTTCTAATCAAGTTTTTAATCTTGTAGAAAATATTGGGATCACCATTACGTTCAAATCCGCGATAAATTCGCGACGCGTACATGTTGCGCACTTTTATAGAATTGCCTTTTCGCTTCGAAAAATTATATTTTGATCCGGTTGCTCTAAAAATCAACCAAGATCATTTTCCCACACAAATTTTCATGTTGATTACGTTTTCGGTCTCGAATTTTCCAAAAGATCTTGGGAAGACACATTTTCTCATCTAGGGATATTTTGGTAATTTTATCCGGTGTAACAATTGGGGTGGCAAAATTCGCCCAACCCGTTAAAATTTGGGGAGGAGTTATTATTAGCTTAATCTATCTTAACCCAACCCATTTAAAATTGAGTTGATATGCAACCCAAATTGATTCGACAGGAATCTTGTCAAAGTATTTTTAAAAATTATTTTTTATTTGATATGTTATATATAGTCATAATAATGGAAAAAATATTTTATTAGATATTAAAATATTATAAAAAATAAATAAAATTTAATTAAAAAATGAGTTGGATTAGATCTTGATCCATTTTATAATTCACTACCCAAGCAAATTTGAATTAGGTTAAATCTTGATCTATTTATTGTCTTGACCCATTACGACCTGCCCAAATTTGACCCACCCATCATAACCATCAAACAAGATATATGAACAAAAATAGGTACAATATATCTTTGGACAATCATAATAAGTACTTTCTCTTAAACTTCTTCTTTAGTAGTACATATCATGAATATGAGCAATACTCATATTCATATTTCATACTCTTGATTTACATTCCTTAGTGCAGAAGCAACGACGACGGAGTCCACGACAATGACCACCGGTAAATCCTTCTCCCTCACACACGGCGGCACAACTCGAACTGCTAAAACATATTCCCCTGAAACGTTGGCTCAGTGCCTCGCACAGAATTGCTTCTGCAATTCTCATTGATCCCATCTCTATATAAAAAAAAACTTAATGTTAGTCACTTATTAGGTTCATATGTCGATTCAAGATTTAAATTTAACAGATCACCAACTGATGAAAGAAAAGATTACAAAAAGACGATTAATATATATATAATAAAATGTAATTAGATAAGAAGGAAAAGACAAACCAATGGCCATGACAAACATTGCTAGAAATAATATAGTAGCAAAGAAATACATGGAGTGAGCCATTTTCACATACAAATATTTTAAAGGAATTTTTTGTTAATGAGATAGATGAATGAAGGCAACATGAGGATCTCTTATATAGATTAATATATTTATTATTGTTTAAATGAGGATTTAATGAAAAATTTATTCATTTTGACTTTGTATATATATAATTACTCCTTTTTACCATTTTATATTTAGTGTCAATGTTAGTTAGATCATGAAGTAAATGGAGATGGGATGAAAGTAAATACAAAGAAATTAGGCTTTGAGTTTAATAATATATGGGCCAGAAAAAAGAAAATAAGGCTGGCCCAACAATCAGCCCATATTAAATTTGAAGCGGATCCTTATTAATAAATAATTATTGATTTCAGCGATACTTTTTATTTATTACCATTTATAACAATATATAGCAGTACTATGATAAATCTGCACTTTGTATTAAAAGTGAATTACAGATTCAATAAAAATTTGCATTTGTATTAAAAATGAATCATGCATTCAATAACTTGTATTAAATATGTTTTATAAATAGTTCTCTGTAATATGAATTAAATTTGTATTATAAATGTTTTAGAAGTGTTCAGTGAAAAATAAATAGTTCTCTGTAATATGAATTAAATTTGTATTAGAAGTGTTCAGTGAAAATAAATAGTTATCCGTAATATGAATTAAATTTGTATTATAAATAAATTAGAAGTGTTCAATGAAAATAAATTGTTATTGATATAAATGGTAAATATTTTTTTAATATGGTATATCTATGTAAGTTTCCCATTAAATTTAGCGCAAATTATAGAAATCTCATATTTTACAGGCTTAATTTCAATATATACCAACTCTTTCTAAAATTACTTAAAATCTCTGTTTTTTGGGAAAATGTTGATACATAAAAATATGCATTGATACAACGCAGAATTTTAATTATAGTGTTGATACATAGTAAATCACAATGTTGTGGAATCGTTGATATAAGAATATATTGTTACATTATGTTTATACAACTGATGTTGTTGATACAATCAATTTTTTTTTCATGAATGTAATCATGCATATTAGTAGTGTATGTATCAAGAAATAATAGAGAGAGAATTAAAATACGGGAATTTATTAATTTTTTTAAATGGTAGGGATTAATAGTAATTGAGTTTATAAATGTCGTGTATTTATGTAATTTTTAGTTAAATTTATCCTTAAATATGAGTGTCTCTAACTTTTGTCTCTACTTAAATATGATAAGAATTGTTTTACACCATAAATTTTAAAAGTCTTCTTTTTTTCTTAAAAATATCGTGCCAAATCAAAGAGTGCAACAAAAAATGAGACAGAGAGAGTACTAAATATAAAACGCAATTTTCTAAAAGCAACATTATAAATTGGTGTAGTGATTTAGAAGTTTTAAAAATATGCCTTGAGATTTCACATTCGAAAAATTTTGAATCTATCACTGATCACGCCCCCTATACCCTATTCTTTGACCACCCACACCTCATCTTCCTCTCACCCATACTCCTCTTTAAAAAATCTCTTCTTTTTATCTTTACGAAATTATGAGCAATAAAACCGCTTCTCCCTAAAATAAAAAGCATTGTTGGTATCACGGAATTTCATAAAAATTAGTGGTCTAAAGTTAAATTTTATTCATAACACCACAGAAATACATTAGTGCACCACAAATTGCATATAATTCAAAGATTCAAGACTAGTTTTATAAACAAAACTAGCATTATACATCTTTGAACAATCATATATTCATGTTCTTAATTAGCATGGCCTAGTGCAGAAGCAACGACGACGAACTCCACGACAGTCACCACCGGGAAACCCTTCAGTCTGACAAACGGAGGCACAATTTTTCTCACTCAGACATGCTCCCTTGAAACGTTGGCTCTGTGACTCGCAAGTTCTTGCCTCAACAATTCTCATTGGTCCCATCTCTATAAAAAATAAAAAAAAAGAGTAACTTGTAGTGAGATGATCGAAATCTTTGTTGTTGATCTTAATTAGAGATCTCGATTCAAATCATGTGAATAATGGGCCTTACCAACATAACGATAAAAGAGTTTAGATCAGTTAATTTCGAATACCGAATATTTTTTAAAAAAAATAATAAGGAAGAAAAAAGACTAACCAGTAGCCATGACAAGCATTGCTAGAAGTAGCACAGTAGCAAATAAACGCATGGAATTTGCCATTAATTTTCAGAGACAAATTTTACAATTTTTTTTTTAATTTTATGTATTTTAAAAAGCTAATATGTGTGGCTTTTTATAATAGAATAAAGTTGATAAAATGAATGTCACGTGAATTTGTACCAAAAGTTTGTTGGAATATTATATTTGGTCACGCAAATCATGATTTGCTGGCGTTTGGCTATTTGTTACAATTTTGGGCATTCGACCCTCGTTGTATAGACATGTATAGTCAGTGTATATTTGAGTATCATAAGTGTATAGCTCATGTATAAGTAATATACATTGTATGTGTATACTTTATATAACTATATTGTATAGTCATGTATAACTTCGCTGATTTTGGATATTTTTTATGTAAATAAAACATGAGCTACTTTTTTTATAAACTTTTTACTTTTTTGTATATATATGTAATTTCTTCTAATAATAATTCTATTCAAATCTCACCTAATATAATTACATATGGATTAATCTAAAACATTAGGGGTTGATTAATGAAAAAACATGTGGATAAGCAAATATATATTAGTTAATTAGCTAATATAGTTATAGCTGAATTAATTACAGCTTGTGACAAATATCTAGTTGTAATTACAGATTGAGTTTTGTATAATTTGTGCGATTTATATAAATTTGTGTGTAATTATACAAAAGTTGTGCGTGAATCGAATTGTATAGCGAAATATACAAACACTATGAATTGTATATCAAATTATACAAATATTGTGCACAAATTATATAGCGAAATATATAAACGTTATACAAAAACTGCAAATTGTACAGCAAATTATACAAATGTATATAAATATTGCGTGAATTATACAAACGTTGTTATAACTAGAGTTACGAAAAGTAATTACTCAAACTATAGCTATGGAATATAATTAGACTTTATATGTTTATCATTTATGAAAGTTTATTTTGCTTTTCCCTAAATTACTTTTAATAATTTTAAAAATATTCTTTCTATAAATGTAATTTACGTGTACAATTTATGATATACTAGAGATGATTTGTTTGACTATATTCTCATGTAAACTTAATTAAGCCTTCAATCATGCAATTTCCAATTAAAATTTGAAATTTATTTTTATATTTGAATAAATTTTTAATTTCAATTTTAAATTTTCTTAAGTAAGATTATAATTCCAAATTTTCAATTTAATTTTGTAAAAAATTGACCCATAAATTTATAATTTTCTTGAAAAACTTCATGTCCAACAAAAATTTTAATTAAAAGAACTAATTAAAAAAAATTAATTAGTAAACATTGTAGCAAATACACACTTGTCTGACTTTTAATTTGACACGAAGTTTATAAAAAAAAAATTAAAAATTGAATCTTGTGATCATATTTTTTTTTTTTAATTTTGTAATCTTAAATATGTTATGAGAAAAATTAAAATTAAAGAATTGTCAGGAAAAAAGGAGAAATTTTTTTAAATAGATTTTTTGAACAAAAAATGATAAGACAAGCACACTAAAACCGGATAAGTGGAAAAAAAAAACAAAAGATTCTTTTTATATTACTTGGTCCATGTTAATTTGACACATTTCTTAAGATAAAATATTTTACTAAACTAACTTTATTAATAATATTTTGAAATTCTCAATTTAATTAATATTATTTTATATAGTTATTTAAAAATATATAATAAAAATCTCTTAATTGTTTAAATTAAATTAAATATTTATTTTTAATATAAATATCAAATATAGGGTGTACTTTATATGCTGTATTACAAATAAATGTGCACTTTAATTTGTCCGATTTCAAGAACGTGTGATGTTGAAATTTGAAAATGTAAAGTAATATGTGTCGTAATTTTATGAGTCACATGATCAATAATTGAATTATTTTTCAACATATCTTGATGACTTTCTTATCGTTTTGTATGAAAGCAAAATATAATAATTTTAGAATAAAATATAAAATTATTTTTTTTTATATTAAAAAATAATAGTTATTTTTGAAATTATTTGTTATAATAATACATAAATTATTTCATATATGTAATAAGATAACTAATTTCAAACCCATTCAAACAATCCCTAAGATTTTAATCAAAAGAAAATTGAAAAATCAAATTAAATCGAAGAAAAATTGATAATTTTTTGAAGATTAAATATGTTTATTTAGATATTATTTATGAGTGATTTACACAAATCAAAATTGTGTATTATTATTCGTAAATATTTACTATCTCCTTCATTTAATCAGAACGCATCACAGACTTATCGCGGACTTTCATTTAGTGGTGATTTCAATATTTTTTACGGGATAGAAAGTTGATTGAGAAAGCATATATACATACACTCAAATTTTACATCAACTGATAAGTAATAAATGTATTAACTTTGGAAGGTATATATCTAAATACTCAACTCATTTATATCGCCTTGTCATAGATATTCGACGTTGATATAATATATAAATTTTAAAAATATTTAAATATTTATCTTGTAAATTAAAATGTTTAAATGATATCCTGTCTCACTGGACACTTGTAATATTTTAATTAGTGAAATAATCTATAAATTAAAGTTAATAGCAACACCCTATTACTTTGTAGGTTTGATAATGCTATGATAGAATTAATTAATAAGATAAGTTATGCATTTGATATTATATTTTAATTGATTGTTTAATTTATTGTATTTAAAATAATATGCATTACATAAACTTTAAGAATAAACTATTATTTTACAAAAATACTTCTTCACCTTATTTAGTTTTTTCATTTTTTTTTACAAGATTTAGTTATTTATTTTTAAAAATTAAAATTTTATCTTATTTAACTTAAATATTTTTGGGTGTGCATTCTCATGACAGTACCATATGTATTTTAAAAATAAATTTCCAACTTAAAAACAAAACTTATATCTTAAGTTTGTTAAAGTAAAAGAGGATTTATTATTCATATCAGTTCATTTAAGCATAAATTAATCTTAAATTGTAAAATATTAAAATCATCTTCATTTTAACTATTATATAAAATATCAGTCAAATATATACATGGTATTAAAAATAATATAAATATACATAAATATTTTTAAAAGGTATAATTTTTTTAAAAAGAATATCTTTATTATTTTATCTATTTATCTCAAAATCAATTATTCTAAATTTACTATTCCATCTAAAAATTAAAATAATTTATTTTAATTTTTATAACCAATAATGAATTACTTTTAGTATATATATTTTTAATATTATTCATAAACATTAAAATTTTAACTTGCCGACAATGGTATCTCTGAGTAAATAAAGGAAGGCCATGACATATGTCAGATAATAATTCATTATTGGTCATGAATTATGACATATAGTAATTTTGCACTAGCTTTATTATTTTTTTAAAAATAATATATGTTACTTATTTTGTTTCAATTTATGTTACACCTATAAAATATCGAGAGTAAATTAAAATTTATATTTATTTTTTAATTATTTTAAATTGTTAATAGTTGAAGTAGCTGAAAAATGATTTATTAGGGGGAATATTGTAAAATTAAATAGTTGAAGCAGACACGTCAATTGGTAGTTGTCTTTAAAATAAATGATTTATTAGGGGAGTATTGTAAATTCACAGTTGAAGTAGCTGAATAAATAATTATAGAAACAACGTAGTAAAAATCAAGCAGTTGAAGCAGATACGTTAATCGATAGCTGTCTTTAAGGAAAAATAATTAATTAGGGATAACATCATGAATATATATATAGTTATATTAGCTGAAGAAAATAATAATAAAAATGATATAGTAAAATCAAACTAAAGCAGACACGTCAATCAGAAGTTGTCTACTTAAGTAAGCATTTGCTCATGTCAACCATGGTGTACCTGCTTCAAAACTCTTATACTATGTAGTAATGTGCTCTTTAATTTTATTTTAATGATATTTGTGCTCTGTAACTTTGGATATGCACAATTAGTCACTTAAATTTGTATAAAGTTGAACAATTAAACACATGTATCCCACATAACATAAGACATGTAAGATGTCATATAAGACATGAGTTACCACGTAGGACGCATGTGTTTACTTATTAAATTTTGTACATATTTAAGGATCTGCTTGTGCACATCCAAAGTTATAAAACATAAATGATAGTTGAGGCCAAGTTAAATGGTACATTGATGAATCGTGCCTAAAATTTTATGCAAATATTAATTACCGAAAATTCTATAGAATTCGTAAGTGAAAAAATAATTTCTGCTTGATTTAGCTTGTATTTGGACATGCAATTTTATAGATTAGATCAACACAGACAAATAATATGAAATAATTTTTTTTATATACATATTTTAAAAATTATGATAAAAACACATTTAAACTTTGCAACAACTTGCTCTGCAACACAGAAAATGGCTATAAATATTATGAAAGTGATGAGATAAAAGATATTGTGGACCATCATATATATCTTCACTATTCTCAAATTGACAACTCAAAGATCATTCATAATTAAGTAATACTTCACTAGGCACTAGCCTATTGTGGAAGTAAATTTTTGTGATATCGAGAGCTCGAATTTGAGACCTCTAATTAATATGTATACTAGGAATAGAAGCCTTTTAACCTTCACAATAATTTGTTGGCTAAAATTCAAATTGAGATAATACATAAATAACTATTTAAATTTGTTCTCATTTGATAAGTAATTATCTAAATTTTGAGTATATACAGCTAGTCACTTTCAAAATTTATGTATCACGTTAGTATCGGATGCGTACCAGATATAGTAGGGATGAGTTAGAGTGTTTAGTTGTCAGTTGACAGTTGTCACTAAGTTGAGGTATCTAGATGTGCATTCTCAAAGTTGAAGTGTTTGTTTGTCAGTTGAGACTAAATTTAAACGTCCGTATATATCATTTCAATTAGAGAAATTTTGGCCACTCAAAAAGCTACCTTTAATATCCTCTCTCTGTCTCATATTATTTGTTCACTTTACTCTTCACACGTCTCTTTAAAAATCATAAAATAAGAATGATAAATTTATTATTTTATCCCCTTAATTTATTTATTTTTGAAACTTCACAAACTTTGTAATAGTTTTAAAAAGAATTAATTGAAAGAATAAACTAGAAAAAAATTACAATTAATAATATCTTAGTTTTATTAATTGACAAGTAATTTGAAAAAAACAAAAGCTCACCCAAATGAAGGGAGTGAAATACGCAAAGAATAGCTTGCTTCCAAGTCAGTTTTCGATACTTATATTGAAGTATGACTAAATTTGAATTCGCATTGGAAAGTCTCACATCGAGGGTAAAACGCTTCCTAACAAAGATGATTCTGAACTCAAAAAGATTCAAACTCAAAACTTCTGATTAATAATTAAGTGTACTTATCTTTCTACCACAACCTTTATCGGTGGAGATGAGAGTTAAAAAGTGGTTGGTGGAGATACTATTTTCAAGCAAACTATAACTTGTGGTCACTCATATTATGTAAAAAGAAAAATGACACAGTAAAAATAAAAGTGGGACAATGACTAGTCTAGTTATAATGACTCATTGCATTTGTCTTTTTGTGAAAATTATTGCAATTCCATATGTGTTACTTGTCATCAAAAAATAAAAAGGACATCACGAGTATGAAATTCAAAAAGATTTTAGGTATGTTCACATTACTCATGGTTGTATTATTTGTTTTTGTTTTTTTTGTCTTTTGCCTTTTGTCTTTTATTTTTTATGAGAATTTTTCATTATGTATTTGTTCTTCAAATTTATTTTGGAATATTTTATTTCAGTCAAGAATCTATCGAAAATAACTTCTTTATCTTCACGAGGCAGGAGTTGTTGGCGAAGCTACACTTATCCGAAGAATGTTGTTCTACACCTCTTTGTTGAAAAATTATATTACATAGATGGGTCAAAGTTTAGTTTTACAAGCTGCTCAGTCTTCTAGCCTAGCAGAGTGAGATATATCAATGAATGAATTTAGCTTTCAACCACAAAGAGGGTCATTTAGGTAGTCGATTGCCTATTGCCTCCACTGGCTTACAAATTCGTCAATGAATTAATAAAATGAAGAGAAACGTTTTTTTTCATTCTATTCAGTCGAACTAGTCCTGCGAATATGCGAAAATGTTATTTCTGAATGGAGATCAAACACAATTGTTTTAGCGGGGACTGAAATCATGACTATGCATTCATGCTTTCAAATAGAAAACAACCATCTACACGGAGCGCTATCACGTCTATTTTAAAGTTTTATTTAACCTGTTCGATATATATATATATATCGTTTATCTATCTATCATTAATTCTCAAGTCCCATTTTTTTGGTTCCCCGAAGCCCCCAATGGAATGGATCATTTCTGCCAACAAAATAGGTCAAAGTTTAGTTTTACATGTATTAATGTTGACACCTTTTTAATATGTTAAAGGTTTGCGGTTTTGCGCAATGGTTAAAGTGTTGTAATAGGTATGTTATTGTTTGTTTATTTTTAGAAAAAAATGAATTTGGGCCAGCCCATTTTGATTTATGCAATTGGGTATGTATTATTGTTATTGTAGTTTTGAGTGAAAGTTGATCAAAGCAAATATAACTACGTACTTAAGAAAATTGAAAATTTTGTTTAAAAAGGGAGGTAAATTACGTAACTAATCAAACATATGATATGTATTTACATTATACCATTATAGTTTGAAAAAATTACAATTTATAACTATAGTTAGGGTTTTTATTGCTATTTTATCTCTCCTCTCTTTCTCTCTCTCGCCTCTCTCCTCTCTCCTCTCTCCTCTCTCTTTCTTGCCAGATATACAAATACATATGTATACCAGTTGCATATATACAACTATTTGACAAATTTACATATTCAATTCAAAGATATATATACAATTCGCCTCTCACCACTCTCTATCCTCTCACGCGCGCCTCTCTCTCCCCTCTCTCAATCTCGCTCGTCTCTCTCCTTCCACTCCCAACCTCGCTTGCCAGATATACAAATATATGTATATCAGTTACACATATACAATTATTTGATAGATATACACATACAATTTGACAAATATACATATACAAGTCTCTCTCCTATAATATGTAGCTATGAATCGTAATTTTAGCAAACTATAGCTATCTTTTACCTTATTATGTTTCAAATGTTTGCTCTTTTGAAAAATCCTAAAAAAAGTACTTTGAAAATTATAGGTTCTTGTTTTGAAATGTTGCAACGTATAGAAAGTTTTCGAGAAAGCAAAGACAGATTCAAAATTTGAATTTTATGAGTTTCATTGTTAAGGTTTTTAAGAATCAAACCTATTAAAAATTAAAAATCGTGAGTCCAGACATTACTTTTTACACATAAATTTATACTTTACATTGAAAGTAAAGAGACAGAAGAATTCTGCAAATCTGTTGTATATTACATTGACTATCTTTAAATACATAAGGAGGAGCTGAGATTGCTACAATACAAAGGAAACTAAATAAGAAAGGATCAGAAGATTACAAAAGATAAGGGATATTGACAAAATAAGTGTAATGACCCGTTAAGTCGTTTTGAGATATGGAGTTTCGTATGTCATAAAAGATTTATCTCGTAAACTTTTTTTTAAGGAATATTTTGGACTATTCGATAATTTTCGTTATTTAGTTGAGGGATAATTTTAGGTAATTAAATTAACTAGTAAGTTAAATTGATAGTTTAAATAATATGCTATACCACTTATCCTAAATTAATAAAAATAAGGTAATAGAATTTATCACTTTTAGTACATAAAAAAATAAAATAAAATAATGAAAAAAATAAAAAGGGGGAATTAATTTTGTAGCTTTCTCTTTCAATACTCCTTGTTATTATTAATATTATATATATGTATAATTGGTTAGTGGAAAGGAACAAGTAGTAAATATATTGGTGAGGATAATGATCAATTAGTATTGTTATAATTTTCTATAGTGATGGTAATCATTAGGTATTATAAATAAGAGTATATGTTGGATAGTTTTGATAATCCTGCAAATTGTAATTCTTGGGTTAACCGTATTTGAATCTAGGGTTGATAATATTGGTATAGCTAATTGACTATTAGGTATATTATATTATAAGAATACTATTAGATTTATGTTATTCGGAGGAATTAAGACTTAACTTTAGGCTAGAAATTTAGGAATTTAATATAAAATTAGGTGAATCTTTGGGTATAAATTAGACATAGAGTAATATGAGTGTCTATAGACTCATGTTCTTACAAATAATATATATTTGATAGATTGAAAACACTTTGAGGCGTCGAGGAAGGAAAAAGCGCCGGTAGATTAGCCTACTTGATTTCGATTCTTTGGTTAAGGTAGGTTATGGTTTATTCTGTATGATGGAAAGACTCTACATAGTGATTGATATTCATTGAGTATTATCGTGAAGTTTTCTATGTATTTAATTGTTGTGGTTGAGATGATTAATATGTTGTTGTGATTGGTCTGAAATCCCAAGACCATGAAATTCATAATCTTAAACTTATCTTATCAAAGTGATGTCTGAATGAAAAAAGCTTGATGAAATATTGTTAATGAAATGGAAAGTAATTATAAAGAATAATGAATTAAATATATTTGGATCGGGTGTCACGTTCCGACACGGTATATTGGGATCAAGTGTCAAGTTCCAACACGATATTATAAGATCGGGTGTCACATTTCGACACGATATATATTGGATCGGGTTCCACATTCCGACACGATAATATTAAAGGAAAACATATTGAAGTGATTTAATATACTCAATCTCAAGTAGTCCATCTCCCAAAAGAAGTGTGATGTGGAGGCCTGAGTCCTCATGTTTGTTTTTTATATTGTTATTTGATTACGTATGTTAAATGTTATAGTTGGTTTTCTTATGTTACTTTATGCATATTAATTTTTATTCGGAGTCGGCCGATAATACCTACTCATTATATGTGACTCATACTGACTATTACTTGTATTTTTCTTTGTTTTGCTTTTGTGGAGTGCGGTGAATATTCCATCGACTTCGACTTGTCCTCAGCTCTAGTCGATCATCGGTATATCAGATTTCAGGGTGAGCTAACCTTCTAGTTCGTGTGCGATTTTATTAGTTATGACATGATGTCCTTAGTTTTCGGACATAAACTATTTTATTTATCTATTTTGGTGTTTCTACTCTTGTTGAATTTGTTTTATGTGTAAAATCATATATTTGTTCATAAATAGCATTTGATGAATGCGTTTTATCTGTAAAAGATGTATTTGTTCATAAATCACATTTATTGAACGTGTTTTATATGTAAAATTACACATTTATTCATAAATCACATTTATTAAATGTATTTTATGTGTAAAATCATATATTTGTTCATAAATCGCATTTGTTGAATGTGTTTTATGTGTAAAATAACATATTTGTTAATAAATCGCATTTAGTTAAATGTGTTTTATGTGTAAAATCACATATTTATTAATAAATCGCATTTGGTTAAATGCGTTTTATGTGTAAATAACGTATTTGTTCATAAATCGCATTAGTTGAATGCGTTTTATGTGTAAAATTATATATTTGTTAATAAAGTGCATTTGAGGAATGCGTTTGCAGTAGTTAATCAATAAAAATCATTCTTTGGGAAAATACTCAATTTACAATTATGATAATTGTTTGTCATAAGTCTATGTCGATTTGACACTCTTACTTTCAAATCACTATATTAATTGTACGACCATATACACTTGTGTGTGCTTTTGTGATCAACATGGTTACCCACAACAACTCGAGCAAAATGCAAAACATAAAACGTGCCAACACAAGTTCAATTGAGAGTTAATTAGATAGCACTAGAAGGTTGTGATTCTGGATTCCTTGACGGAGAACGTGTTATCAAGAAGCTTCAACAGGTACGTTTTTCAATTTTCGTTGGCATTTATTTTACATTAGCAGAATATCATATGAGATTATGATTTTGGATTGTGCTTCCGCTGTGTGTATGTTTTGCATTAGTGAGATTTAAAATTTAAAAACTGTTTTTTGTTACTTAAAACTTTGAAGAGTAAAAACTAAAGATTAACATTTTTTGTGGGTAAAAAATTAAAGGCCGCCTCAAAAAAGGAACATTTGTGTGAGTGACCCAAAGTTCTACTAATGAGCTTAGAGAAGTCCGGTGGGACGAAAAACCCAAAAGGAAATAGAAAAACTAATACCTAAGTACACAAATATTTCTACCATATTTATTAATTCTCTCGTAATTTGAAATTATTATATAGATACATGTATATTTACTATCATGCACATTTTTAAATATGAATACAAAGGACGCTAGGCAAGCGAGAGAGGGAGAAAGGAGAGCGAGATGGGGCAAAGGCTAGCGAGAGAGGGAGAAAGGCGAGCGAGATAGGAAGCTTAGCGATTCGAGTACGAAAACAAGAATTCATGAATGGTACAAAATAAAGAAGAAAAGAAATAAATTCGATCAAAAAATTCTTCACGCCTTTTGCTCTTTGATCAGATACTATATTATAATGAGATTGAATTAGTTTAATATGTAAAACAAGATAAGTGATAGTATTGGAGCTCTTCTACTCCCACACTGACTGGAAAGAGAGATTTTATGGGACAAAGTGACATATAAAATAGCCTGGCAAAACACACAAAAACTCATACCTTTCTCGGCCTTTTGGCTAAGATCAAGTGTAGTATCTGTTCTTATCAGTTTAATATCTGATATGTGGGTCATTGACTCACACGATATTAACTCAATTTTTTGAGGGGGAAGGTCCACCACAATAGCTTGCTATTGGGGCCTTCATGCGTCGCCTTGGTGTTGCACTATTACCTTGGCTTGGCGCAACCCACCAAATCTAGTACAAAAACCTTTCTCTCAACTATTGTTTTTGACAACATGTCATGTTAAAACTTTCAAAATACCAATTCTGGTGACATTATTTGTTGAAGAACCTTAGAAATAGGCAACATGGAAGGAGCCAACTATTGGTGCGGGGGTTCATTTGAAATCAGCTTGTTGGCATTGGACATAAGTACGATTGATCAACTTGTTGCAGGACAAGTGAGGCTTGCTCGATCAACTTGTTGCAGGACAAGTGAAGCTTGCTCGAGTGATTTGTAGATTATCTTTGATGTGCTACAGAGACTCAATGTGATAATTGATGTGGCTTCTGCATTAGATTATCTTCATCGCCCTTGACACATCGCGATATCATCAAACCAAATAAATGTGCTTTTGGATGAATATTTTGTTGCTCATTTAGGTGACTATGGACTAGTAAGGTTTCTGCAGGTATGATTTTTCTTCGTGGTATAATATAAAGGGATAACATTGACGAATTGGACGCGAAAGCAGATCCATATATTGTTGTTGTAAGAGATAAACTTGAATAGGCCATATCTATACCCCTGCTTCCAAATGCAATTAGGACTTGAAAGATGCAACTTGTAGGAGGCCAATAGTGATAAAATAACACCATTAGTGAAATTTAAAACTAAAATAATTACAATCTACATACATTCTCAAATACAAATACATAGGAAAAAAAGCGAACAGGAGGGGAAGAGAGGCAAGCAAGATAAGAGAGAGGCTAGTAAGATAGCATGTATTTCCCAAATACGTGCAAATCATGTTTGGATACCGTGTATCTAGAATAAATCACACCTAATTTTGATATCATATATCCAATATACAAGTATTTGGGAATCGAAATCTGGCACGAATAATAATTTTGAAAACACACAAGAAGGTAATTAAGTCCTCTAATGAGATTTGTGTTGTTTGCCCAAAGGAAATTTATTTAGCAAGTTAAAAGGGCCGATACATATTCCAATTGCGCGCATTACAAATCAAAAACTAGAGAGTCTAGTTGTTCTTACGATCAAACAAGAACACATTAATTATGCCCTTTCAATTGCAATGATATACAGAAAGTGGAGTAAGCGGGTGAATAGTTTGGGTTGGGTCCATTTTTTGGTAAATAGTTTTATAATTAGGTCCATTTTGTGTAGTTTTCACTTATAAAAAAAACTCCATAAACAAAATTGTCTACTATATAAGGAATGGACTCACTCATATACATAATGATCTATTTAAATAAAGAGGCAAGCTTGGTGCACTAAAGCTTCCGCAAGCGCAGGGTCCTGTGAAGAGCCCGACCACAATATAAAAGCCTTTACAAGTAATTACATAAAATTAGAGCCGTCAAAATGGGCTAGGCTCGTTGGGCGGGCCTGACCTAACCCGTGATTTAGCAGGGCAGGGCTAAGACTTTTGGAGCCCATTTTAAAATGGACTTTTTAGCCCGACCCGAATAAGTATGTTGATTTGTGGGGCTTTTGCAATATTGGTTGAGTCGACCCGTGGATAGAATTAAAAAATAATTAAAAATAAAATAGAATATTAAAAATAGTAAGAGTCTAAACTCAAAGTTCATTTATAATTTTAAATATTAAAATTTATATACAAATTATGTTTTTATAATATGTAATAGTAACACTAAGAGGCTGTTTGGATTCACTTATTTTAAGTGTTTTTAAGTCAAAATAGTTTTTAAGCACTTTTGAAGTGTTTGGATAAATTAAAAAGTGCTTATAAGCACTTATTTTTAAGTCAAAATCAATCAAAAGTCATAAGTTAGAAATCCTAACTTATGGCTTTTGGCTTATAAGTCAAAAGCAATAAGTTCATCCAAACAAGCTCTAATACTATGTAATATTATCATATTGCTATCTATTTTAATATGTTTAAATTATAATTTAATTTAAAATTTTATAATAAAAAATATACTTATAAAAATGTGGGTTGACTTAGCAAGGCCCGCAGTCCACGTATTGATAGACTAGGCTAGCTGTTTTCTAGCCCACAAAAAAAATGGGCTAGCCCGACCTAGCCCGTCAAATTTCAAAGCCTGTATGAGCTAGCTCGAATGGGATGGGTCAGTCCAGATTGACAGTTCTACATAAAATACTATAACTCAATTACATGATTAATAATAGGAAAAATTACAGAAATACACAACATTTGAAAACTTAATTACAATTATTCCCTACCATTTAAAAAAATTACTAAA
>JBCEWC010011369.1:0-16759 GCA_038996855.1 Solanum aculeatissimum | reverse complement strand
GACTCTGGTTAAGTTTAACCCTTAGGATTAGTTGTAGGCCTAGAATGGTGTCCTAATGCACCTCAAATCATTAGGTGACGACTCTTCAAATCATCAATTTTTAAAAACCCCAAAAGAGTTATTGCCATGACGTCGTCCAGGTTCCCTTTTCCGCGAGGAAATAATAGGGCGCGACAATGGTAAGGGGGCTCACCAAATTTGGATACAAGAGAGCTAGACCTCAACGATGCGCCTGTTGAAGTCCTCTATCACTTGTATCTGCATCATTAACGATGCAGACCCAAATAGATGTCAGTACATGGAATATGTTGGTATGTAAAATAGCTCAAAGAAATAGAAAAAGCTCAACTCTACTCTACTCAAACTCAAATCATCATCTCATGACTGGACTCAATATATATGCAAGTTTTCAATAAATCGTGATTTGAAAATAGACTCAGTGTTATGCAACTCAGTTTAAAACATAATATGCTCAATCAAAGTTTGCTTAGGAGTTTATTTTAACCAACATCCAATCCCCACAACCTTTAGTTTGGTGATGCATAATGAAAGCGGTGTAGTTGCCATGCCCGCCATAAACTTGTCATGGTAAAGGACGATCAACCTCTGTCTCTTTCTTGGATCCGGAATAAGTGTCAATCTTTTTGGTACATGAGTGGCCATAGTTAAATACATGACTATCCTACATTGGCAACATAGTTTATGGGTTAAAGTAATTATGTAATCGCTCCCATATCGGTGCTCAATACTCCTCCCAAGACTAAATTATGCTCATCACAATCAAACAGGCTTATCTTATCAGATTCATCTCATCTCAGCTAAACTCAGTTACTCATCGACTCAACTAACTAGTGAAATCAATGATGTATGCCATTAAGACTTAGACTCAGACGGTCATTTGGACTCCATTCAATCAGGCCCATTATATAATACAAGTAAGAGCTCAATGGTCATGTAATTATAATGCAACATGCTCCTCATGCTCAATTATACTCAATCTATTCAACTAAGACAATCATAATCATGGACTCTATATGATCAAGGCAACAAAAGTCATATAGAATGATGCAATTCAGAGCTCATACTAAGGAATGCAAATCTTATACCTCAAACCTTATGTAATCACCAGGTAACTCATTAACTTGTTTATAGTTAAGCATGAATACCCAAAATAGATGCAAATAACTCAAGGATTAGGATCATAGAATTTTTCAATACTCAGTAATTGTACATAAACTGACTCAACAACAAAAAAGGGCGCGTGGATGGACTCAGTCCTGCACTTTAGAAAGCCTAACATACGTAGAGTTACGGAGAACGATCAACTCTTCAACAATCCTCATACTCGAACGTAAAATCCTCACTTTTCTCCCTTATCCGATGCTCTCAAAAATTCCTAAGTATGAATAAAGGGTAATTACACCTAGGGTTCTGGTATAAAACTTAAACTACACCCAAAACGTTGAAGTTTCTAATTTAAAAGGGTAGAAAAAGATAAGAATGCCCCTTTTAAAATTGTCGAGTGGACCTATGAAACCTCGTCTACAGGTCGTATATCCACTTACGGGTCATAAATGGCCCTTCGTAGATGAAAGGTTCCAAAAATTGAGTTACTAAAATCGGACTTGAAAACTATGAAGCCTCTTTCTACGGGTCGTCTGATCACTCTTGACTCAAGGTTTCAAAAATCTGGAGTTTTGAGGCTTCAATTTGTGAAACCTATTTTACGGGTCATTCTGTCACTCATAACTCAATATTCAGAAAAATTGATTTTTGAACCATCATCCTATGAAACCTTATCCACGGGCCATGAAATTTTGTACAGGTCGTAGGTTGTCTCGTACTTGAGCCTTAGACTTAGGAAATTTCACCAAATTCATTGGGTGACCCATGAGACCTAATCTACGGGCCGTAAATCTCTCTACGAGTCGTAGACTGCCTTCGTGGTTTCGTCCAGTGATCTTTCTGCATCATTTTTCTGAGTTTTCTCTGAGTCTCTTATCAAACTAGGTAGCATGAATTTGGGGGTGTTACACTTTTGCAAGCAAAATCGCCAATAATATAAAATTTTGAAAGTTAACAGTCGGTGTTGGTTAGAAACAGAGAGGGAAAGCTTTTTGCTCGATGAAAATCAAAACTTTAGGATGCTAAGAAGTTTTGTTCAATTTGAATTAAACCATTACTTCCACTTATGTATGTGTATACCTATTAACATGCAATCTTGGCCAACAAATGTAAAGAAAATGACATTTACTCTCTCTGTTTTAAAAAAAAAATCACCTACTTTTCTTTTTGGACTGTTTAAAGAAAATGATTCATTTCTTTTTTTGGAAAAAAATTAATTTCAATTTTTCGCATATCATATTTAAGTCCACTAGATTAAAGGACATTTTGATACATTTAATCTAACTTTAAATTAAGATCACAAGATTAAAAAATATTTTTTCTTTTTTTAAACTCCATATCAAGTTAAACTAAACCATTCCTTTTGAAATCGACTGAGTAACTCTTAAATGAGAGGCGGGGGCTGCTATTGATGTGGGCGTAGATTTGAAAATGTTACTCACAATTAACATATTTATATTGGACGGTGTTAACCATTATTGTTTTTGTCTATTGATATTTTTTTAATAAAATAATACCTGATACGTTATTATCAAACACATTTATTCTAATTTTGTAATTTTTCAAAAAAAAAAGTATTTTATTGAATTAATTTAAATAACTCGATCAAAAATTTATTTTTTTTCCCATTCACCCCTGCTTAAAAAAGATAATGAAACAAAAAGACAAAAGCAACCCACTCTCCCCTCTGTCATTCCTCAAAGATTTGATTCTATTTTTTCCACTTTAATCAAATTCAAACATTCCTTTTCAGCAATGGCCATTCTTTTCTCCATCACTAATTGGGACCCTCCACACACACTCACAAGAACAAGTTGCACTTCTAATTAATCCATAATTAGAAGGTTTTCAATTACAATAATTCCCTCCTATCACCTCATAATTGGAGGGTTTTGGATGCACTTTCCTTTTTGGGACATGTTTACACTTTACCTCAGACACACAGCATTTTTCTGACCACATGCACTTTCTTATTCCTAGTTAAATACAATTTCTTTACTCGTTGACTACTATTATTTTCTTAATTAATTATGATTGTCGTGTCAAATTTCAAGTGGAAGTCTCAAGTTTTCTTTTTTAATATTTGATTAAGTGTACAGTTTCAGTTGTATGGCGTACTACTTTTCTTTCAATGTTTACCATAATATGTACAATAATTGATTTTCAAAGCTAAATTATGTTAAATTAATATTTGATATTTAAAATAAAAATTTAGATATTTACAAACTATATGAAAAGTTATAACATATCCTTAATATAATTTCTTATATTCATAATATAATTTTTTGAGAAAGAGAGTTGAATGGACTATGAGGCTATTATCTAAACCTGTATGCACCTAGTTGTTTTACTAATCAAAACTTTAGCAGATAATCTAATATGTTGTTTTAATTTAATTGAAATTTAACATGATTTTCACCCATTTTAAATGTCGTTATTTTTGGTGATGTTATAAATGGAGTTTGTAACCTTGTCAAAAAACGTGTAAGGTGGTGGGACACATATACAGAGCACTCACTTCATTTCCTAGCCTATATATGCTCACCTTACCAACATCATTTGATAGACAAGTCTAAAAATTAATATTTGGACGTCTGTGAGGCTTGCATGAAGATGAAGAGAGTGAAGTTGCAGCCAAGGATGACTTGCCGGAGCAAAAATTGCTAGGATTTTCTAATTCCGGCAAGTTGTTCTTGGCTATAGTTTGCTCTCTTCTTCTCATGTAATCCTCGTTAGACCTATTTTGGAGACGTGTTGGAGGGTGCAGAAGAGGTATTCATACGATGAGCGAAATCATTTTCTTTCATTTTTTAAGAAAATTATTTTTCAAATATTTTGATCAATTAAATATACAAAAATCCTCCCGTACGAGGCACATTCTAAAGAGTTCTCTCGTGTCGTCTATGCAAAGGGAAGTCTCTTTTTGGGGAGAAGGAAAAAGATCAAACCAATCTCTAGAACTAGATTTTCTGTTTTCTTCTCTTTTACTTCCTATCCCCTTTTATATATCCTTTTCTTTTAGCTCGTCCCAAAAATAATATTATCTTACTGTAATTAGAAACATTTTAACACTATTTTTTTTTATTCTTAATGAAATGATTTACAACTAGACAAATATCTAAGAATTGTTTTAGACCACAAGTTTTAAAAATACTCTGTTTTTCTTAAATATCATGTCAAATCAAACGGTGTCACATAAAATGAAACGAGAGAGTAAGTCTTAAAAGATGAAGATGGTACCTGCGATAGTTTGCGCCTAGAAAAAAAAGTTGGGATTACAAAAATTGCGTAGTAATTATAATATTTGATTTTAATATAGTGAATGTTATAATTTTTATGAATCATCTCTGAAATTTAAGTCCATTTTTACACTTAGTTCAAACATGTGTCATGTATGCATGAGTAAAAGTGCAGATTAAAAGAAATAGAGTTCAATGAGTTTGTTAGATTTGTATTTTTTGATAAACTGATGAATGCGTTATTTTCTAATTGTATATGAAATTTTTGTTTCAAAATTAAGCTTATATAGAATATATTTGAATGTTAAATTACTGAAATTTGAAGAATAAATTATTATTTTTTTGTTCATAACGCATATCTTTGAAATTTTATCCATTTTTACGTGTATTTCAATCATGTATCATAAGGTGCAAATATACATGAAAAGATTAAGACATACATGACTGAAAATTTTATAATTAATTTTTACATGCACCTCAGTCAAATATATTTGAACTTTTGCGTTTGTAAGCCAAACTAAATATCATGTGAAAACGTACGATGTTTGGCGTTCTTAAGGTCATACTTATACAAAAAAATAAGCTAAATTGTGGAGATTTATTTGTGGGGGTTATAAAAAGCTCTACTATAAAATTATTTTGTGACATTATTTTTAACCTGCACTGTATTATTTTTTGTGACAATTTTATTGTGGAAGTTTTTGATAACCTCAACAAACTGCATCAAATTGTAGAGGTTTGTGAAATATTGCAATTTGATATAATTTATGGTAGTTACTAACCTCCACAAGTTAGGATATAAGTGAATATTTTGATTTACAGAGAGGAACATTGATGAGTAAGAGTTTTAGGATAAATATAAGACTAAGTTTATGCATTACAAGTTTGGTGAGTATGAGAAGAGTGAAGTTGAGATGAAATTAGACGGGATTCAAGTATTAAAATGCAAAAAATTAGATATTTAAGATTGTCATTTTGAATTAGTGCACTTGAGTTGGGAGTCTTTCAAAAACAACATCTACGTCTCTATGTGATATTAACGAGGTAGACGTATCTCAAAATTTGACTCTTTGTTTCTATTATTTATTATTGTCGTTCATTTGGTGTATTCATGAAGGATAGTTCACTTGACAAAGTTAAATTTAATGGCATCACTTCTAAGTAAATTAGATTGTAACATAATAACAAATTTCAAATATTATAAACTCTTTAATCAATTTAATTTGATATTTCAATTTGATTTCTCATATTAAAATTATATTATAATAATATATTTGTTGTAATTACTTTAAAATAATATAACTCTTTTTAAAAATAAATAAATAAATAGAAAAAATAACTTTAAATTTAATAAAGCTCTTGTTTGCTTAATTTGATTTTGCAAGTTTTTTTTATTTTTAACTAATGGTTATTATTTCTTGTTTAATGCATTTTATAAGAAAACTTCTCAATTTTGGTTTGGATACAAATTCAATTAAAAATAAAAAAATTTACCCCAAAAAATATAAAATCTCCAAATGTCAAATCTTCCCCCCAAATATCAAATCTTTCCCTCAAAAATTTAAAACTTCACTTCCACGTTTAACACCATTAGGACCCCCAATATCTCAGATCCCTTTACAATTCCCCATTATATTTTAAGAATATGAATGTAGTTTTCTATTGTATCAGTTTATAATTCACATCGAAATTTGATATGAACTTGCTTGAATTCAACTTTTCTATTCATTTGATATTCAATATATGTTTATTTGTTTAATCACATAGTACAATGTTTTTCATTATTTCAACCTAGTGATGTGGAAAGCAAACATAAGTAATTCATACTCAATTTATAGTATATCATTGTGTGACATCAATTGAATCACCGAACAGATGCTTAGCAGTATTAGATTTTAATACTTATTTCATGTGGAACGGCTTAAGATCTTTATGAATTTAAAATTGTATTGTCCAACTTATTATACACAAACTTTATATTATTTAAGTTTGACACAAGTTTTAGTTTGCAATGTTTGTGCCTGGGTATATGTATTTTGAAATATATTTTATATCAGATGTCTTATTTAATAAAATTATTATAGATTTGATGTAATATAAAGAAAAATTAGCAATTTGTGGGGGTTATGAACAGCCGCAAATTAAATTCTATAAAACAGTGATTTTATATTGTGATGGTTATAACTGTCAGTAATTATTTTTAAAAACCTCCATAAAGTTAAATTATATTTTGAGACGATCATCGTGGAGATTTTAATAAATCACCATAATATGCTCGTGACATTGATAATTATAGAATTTTCAAAAACCTCCACAATTCGTTTTGTGAAAGTGAGAAACTATCATAAATTGATGAAAAAACCTTCACAAAATAGATGTTTTCTTGTATATGTCTGAAGTTATCAAGCTTCAAATGTGATTGTCTGACTTTTTGCTCAAAATGGATAAACTTGCAAACAATTGTGAAATGGAAATTAGTTAAATGACTACATCAACAGTAGCTATTTGTACACTTTACTCTTATATTAAACCACAACACTTATTTATTTGAAATAATAATTTTAAATTTAATATAATTCAAGTATGTGTGAATTCTAATTTAATAAAAAAATTAATCCGCAAAATATTACAATTTATGTTTTGTATCTTAATTTTTCTTTTTTTCTTGATCTCAAATCATTATAAAATTACATATGTAATGAGCTATTTCGTTGTTACTGAAAATATCTGTGAAAGATTATATGAATCTGACTCGTCATAAATTAGGATCAATTCCTAGTACATGAGTTCATTAGTTGTGAATTAAGGTCATACGATACCCTTATCGCAAAGTTAATTTGAAAGTGCCATATCAATTTACTTTTGAACTTAATGTTTAAACTAATGTCAACTTCAAATGGCCATAACTTTCGGCCTATAATGAATTAGTGTCAGGACCCAAAATTCGAGTGTGATGGCACTCACTTATCCCACCAAGGCGAGTCAGCCCAAAACCCAATAACTTAACAAATTAGTAAAAACGGAAGATATCAGTTTAATAAGATATAAACTTGCAGAAGAAAACAGCTATAACCATCCCAAAAACTGATGTCACATGTAAAAATCTCTAAATACAGAATACTCAAATGAAATGTATAAGTCATAATATCTAGTATTCAAATAGAACGAAAAACATAGAATGGGATCCTCAAAGATTTGTTGATAACATAGGCAACTACCTCTAAAGTGATCCAGAAGCTCGATCCAATGAATAGAAATCTAACAAGTGGCTTTCAGCTCCTCTCAAATCTCATTATTTTTATTGATAGATACTTACCCTGGTTGGATGTCGCAACATTTCCTCCACCGATCAAGGGTCGGAGAAAGAAGAAAGAAAAGAGACTCATGTGTTGGTTCACCAAGTGAAAGAGAGGTACTTGCTAAAGGACGAGTTACTCTACGCCAAGGACGGACTCCTCTTCATTGGAGAGAAAAAAAAGAGAATTACGTAAGTTTAACCAAGCGGGGTTGGAATAGCATTAGATGAGTAGGTTGATGGGTTGTGCGCCGGCACACATGTTTTGGCCTTGTATGTACAAAACTCAAAATAGGTGATCTAACGGCCCAACTAAACATACCAATAGTCACCAAATTTATATGAGCTACTAAGGAGTAAGCAATGATCTTCTTAAGATCAATCTTCCTTAAAGTGATCGAGGAAGTATATATTATAGCAATCGCGCTTAAAGTATAAATGAAAGAGGTGGAAAAAGTGTCCTTTCAAAAAATATAGGTACCAAAAATCTTTAAGAAACATAGATTCCTAATTTTAAAGCAATTCTTGCCAAGATGATGAATCCTGCCACCTGTAGGGATTAATGTGTGAAATCGCGATCCATAAACTGATATATGAAACTAATCCTTTACTTGGGAATAGAGAGAGGAAACAATGCATGTCACAAGAGCGAGGCGAGGGTTAGAACCCTACTATAAGAGGGGCGTCTCGCGAGTCGAGCTTTTAGAGATGAGGCTTTTTGACAAAGCCAAGTTCTGCTTACCTGAGTCGTACCTTCAACATAAACTTAGCATGCTAAGGTACTTCTTGGATACAGAGGTTTTCGAGATCCATAAGAAGTAGAACCATCTCTCAAATTATGTCCTCGATTTGAAGAAAATAGGGATATTAGGTTGCAAGGCCGCAATTAGCCCAATAGAAGAAAATCATAAGCTTGAAGAAAAGAGAAAATAACCCTTGGATGATGCAGGCATCAGAGGCTTGTGGAAAAACTTAGATATCTCACTATTACTAGACCAGACATTACCTGCATTGTGGGGTTGGTAAGCCAGTATATGCATTGTCCTTGTCAAGCACATGTACATGAAGTATACATGATCTTGAGGTACCTCCAAATTAACTCCTTCCTGATTGAAATGAATTCCTATAGCTAGAACAAACAAAGTAAAGAGTCCTAACACAAATATTGAAAATAATAACATAGTATTAATCGATTCATAAGGATAGGAAAAAATCACTTTAATTATGCTTAAAATGAGCAATAGTCATAAAAGATCGTGTCATCTTTCTTTCATTTTTTTTTTTTGAAAAAAAAGTACTTTCATTATTTTTTAGTTCCCCTCCCCCCACCCTCAAAACTAAAAACTCACAAACACTAATGGAACGGCATGACAACAATACAATAACATATATACTTATCGACAAGAGAGAGCGAGACTGACCTACCCAAGAGAGAGAACTCAAGAGTGACTCCCCTAGGCCTTCATTCTTGAAAGAGCTAAAAGTAGCACTTTTACTTTGTTTGTAATGAAAAGAAAAGAGAAGATTAGAACCTTAATTATTACCTATAAATAAAATAAAAAATAGGTGTGAAGAAGTTTGCATAAGAAGAAGAAAGCGGAATATAGCCAGGGACAACTTGCCGATATAAAATCCTTAATAGAATAATTTCTAAGAGAACCTCGGCAAGTCATCCCTGGCTGCAATCCACTCTCCATTTCTTCATGTAAATTTTCTTCCACACAGAAATTATACAAATATTTCATCTTCTTTCAATAAATATCTTTCATGGAGTGGTCATGATTGTTCTTTCTCAATATATATACTTGCAAAGTGAATATATTCTCATGTACTCATTTGAATCACATTGCCTTTTCGAGCATCTATGGGTCATTTTACCACCACAGGCTTTTTAGGTTTTTCCTGAATTTTCTATTTTATTTTAATTTTAATATAATTGTGTTTCACTTAAAAAAGATATTTTTGTACAAAAATGATTTTGTTTTGTTTTGTTTTGAAAAAAGAATCTGCCATGTTATATTTTTTTGTCAGGAATTATTTTTGAATTTTTATAGAAATAGAAGACTTTTTCTTTTCAAACACAACACAATGACATTCTCAACCTAGATGTTCAAGAGTCTTGTTTCAAGGCCGATTATTTTTCTATTCAATTTTATACTTAATTTTTATAATATGTAGGTCACTTTATCAAATCTATCAGATAATATATATTTTTAGTATAATTATCTTTATCGTTTAAATTTATAACCATCATAATTTACAATTATTGGCTTTTGGATGTCGCCTTGCTATTTTGTTTTCAGTAGGACGAGTCTGACAAGTGTTGTATGCAGATTTATGAAAACTCAATAACTTTAATTTAAATTTTTTTATAATTACATATATAATATATACACAAACTCTGCACCCAATTTATGTAATGGTGTTCAAATTTGAAAGTCACACAAACCTTCTTTGACCCACACTTCCTGTATGTTCCTTTTAAATTATTGATTATAGTGCCTTATATTATCTTGTACATAATTTTTAAATATATAGATTTAATTTTCAAAAACCTAATGAGTCTTAGTTGAATTCAAAGTAAATTTTGAATCTTAACAAGTAACAAATATCACACAAATTGATAGATAAAAAATATTAAAATACTCACTAAATTTTATAAAGTCAATTATGTAAGTATTTAATATTAACTTAAAATAGTTATAGAGATAACAAATACTCGATTCTTTTAAGTTCGTCCCACAAAGAATATTATTTCATTATAATTAAAAATATTTTAACTTTAAAATTTTCTTTTTACCTTTAATAAAATTATTTAAAACCACACAAATATTTAAAAATAATTTTAGATCACAAATTTTAAAAAAATACACTACTACATCAAATAAAAAATATAAGACATGTTTATATAAGAATGAAGCATGTGGACTCACTCACTGAGAGAAAATATTTTTGGATTTGACTTGTCATATTCTGTCGATGTCGTATACAAGAGTGCATGGTTGAGATTCCTCTCCAGCACAAATTTATCCACTATTGTTCAATGATACAATTCATTCATATATACTATTTGACGGTTAGCATCTTCTCATTATTTATGGCTTCTAAAGTAAAAGATAAATTGAAAATTTTTAATATGATTGGGACATAACTTATCATATTTATGGTTTTCTTTTTTCCATTAGTTTGACTTTTAACTTAAGATTAATGACTATTTCAACAACAAATATAAAATTTAAAAAGAATTTATTTTTGAATAAAAATTGAAGGACAAATGATTTTTGGCGTGTTTTCACTTACTCATTGGTGAGACTTTTTTTGTATTATTTTTTTAAAGATTTAATGATGATATATTAAGATATTTTTTATGATGGTTGAGTTAACTAATGATGAATAATTAAAAAATTAAAAACAAGTCAATTTGAATATATGTATATATATATTAAATTATCAAGATAAAATTGCTAATCAAATTGAAAAAAAAGGAATAGAAATAACATTCATATAAAGGTAACACACACATACTATGAAATTATATTATTTAAATAGATATTTATATAGTCCTTCTGGTGTTTTTTTTTTAATTTTTACTTAAAATCAAAACTAATTATGTCAATTTTAAATTAAAAATTAAAAAAATAAATAAAATCAAGTTATAGAAATATTCAAGTTGACTTAATTTTTGTGCATTTTGATTTTTGATATTTAGTAAATACTTCTTACTACAAATATAAATTTTGTGTGAATTTCTATTTTAAAATTTATCTTTTTGAGGTACCCTAGAAGTTTGATTCAATTTTTTGAGATGTAAAATAAATATTTTTAAAGATTCTTTTTACGCCACCAGGAATAATTATGTTTTGGTTGATTAGTTGAGAGGTGGAAGGATTTTTTTTAATTGATTTAATCGAGAGGAAGAAATGATTAATGGGGGGGAAAAAAGCTAATCAAGTTAGTAACTAATAAAAAGCAGAAAAAAAGAGAGATAATAAAATGCCACCCACTAAAATATTTATAAAAAATAACTATGACAAGTTTTGTCTCAACCATATTAAAAAATTTCATCAAAAATCTTAAATAAGCTAAAAATAATGATAGGATATCACTTTGTTATAAAATTGAAACCATTTAAGATCATAAGAATATTAAATGATAAAAGAAATGAAAAAAAGAATGAAAGAGAACACTTTCTTATTCTTTCAAGTATGTATATTAAGTGTGTACAATATGAATTTTTATATCTTTATTTATAGTAATCATAGAGGCACATAAAAAATTATCATAACATGACATTAATCATGACATTATACTAAAAGATGTATAGCTTGTAGATTTTATTTTAAAACTTTTGTCTAGCCAATAGTATAATATGACTATGATCAATTTTTTTTTCATAGCAATTTGTGATTGGAATCAAGTTTCATAATGAAAATATATGATAATGTATTTAATGGTGTAAATTGTTGAAAAATATATTTGAAATTAAGTTATGCAAAGAGATATAATTCACAAGGAATATGCCATGATTATAGTTTTTTTCCCCTACACATTAATATTTATTTTATAACTCAAGAAAAATATTATTAAAATACATGCAGAATTGATAAGTTATTTTTTGAAATAATATAAATTTATAAGTTATTATCACGGCATGTACCAATATTATATAAATAGTATGTAAATGTGTATCAATATTATATAAATAGGTATATAATGTATCGGTATTATATAAATGGTGCATAACCGTGTATCGGTATTGTATAGATAATTATGTAGTGTATTGATATCAATATTTATTTGACTATCATGCATTCTCACCTTAATAAACAAAAGAATAAACAAGAAATAATAAATTTTCATAAATATTCATTTTTTCACAAACGAAGTGAAATAATTAAAAAGAAAAAAAACTTTTTAAAAAAGATCAACAAAAAAATTAAACATTGAAATTTTTTTAACTTTATTTTAACATAGCACAACAAAAGAATAAAAAAATTATTTTTAAAAAAATCAGAAAGAAAAAGGTCAAATTACCAAATAGACACAGTTAAACTATGAGCCAAAAATTTTTTTTTATAAGAAATCAGACAGACAAAAGTCAAATAGCCAAATAAACACGTCAAATTGTGAGCCAAAAAAAAGATTTATTTTTAAAAAATTAAAGAGAAAAAGCGAGATGGCCATTTACATGTTGTCAAACTGTGAACCAAGTAATGAATGGCTATATTTGGTGTATCTAATGGTGGAATGACCATTTTTAGTTTTAAAAAAAAAAGTGGGCTATTTTTTGTGTAAGAAATTTAACTCAATGAACATTTTGTGTAATTTTTTCTTTATTAAATTTATTAATCAAATCAAACCAATATAAAGTCGGTCTTTTCAGTTTTGATTTTAGTTCGTTCTTTCAAAAAAAAATTTAATCTTTTACACTTGTACAAAGATTGAAAAAGAGACCACATATATTTTCACTTATTTGTATGATAATCTAGAACCTAGAAAATTTAAATGAATAGAATTGTCACCATTCTGAACAGACCATGAGTGACACCCACACTAACCTTCTAGTGGGAGAATCAATACTTCAACTCAATCCAACTAATCTAGCAAAATTCAATAACTTTAAAATTATGAAAGCAAGTTAAAATAACGAAAACTAAATTGAGTTCCCATAAACTAAACAACTTAAACAGTGAGAAAAATACTACATATCTAACATTGGAGATGCAACTCCAAAACTAAAATAAGTCCATAACAAAAAAAAAGGATCGAGTTTGAGTCTAGGACAAAATAGACAATGAATAAAAGGAAGAATGTGGCTCGAAGCAAGCTAGCTCACCCTTGAATTTTGAATCAATGGTCCGCTAACTGAAGTCTATCCATGATCTCCTGAAAATGTTCTATACTCAACAACAAAAAAGAACAAATGTAGAATCAAATTACAAACAAATTGTACTGATAGGATCATGTGATTACTACAATAAGCAAGATATAAATAAGAAATCAAGACATAGTAATCCCTACACATACTGAAATCACAAGTAAATCTTAGTTCATGCTCACAATACAGTCTCATGCTATCAGTTAAGGAATTGCAACAATAATCCTCTCAATAGAACCAAGGTCAAACAAGACATCCAATCCAATAAATATAGATGTGTTAGAATGTGACATCTGGTCTAATAACGTGTCGAAATATGACACTCGATCTAATAATATGTCAGAATATTATATTCGATCCAATAATATATTGGAACGTAACACCTAGTCCAATAATGTGTCAGAACGTGACACCCAATCTACAATCATAACCACAATCATAATTACATCCAAAATGAATAATGCACAACTGACCAAGTTTAAGTAATATGTTCATTATATACAATTAGATTATGATAGGTTATCAATTAGTCTATATTGTCATTCCTTTTTTCACATGCATGTAAGAAGTATTATGGATTAATTAACATTCATATATCACACAAACAAAAATATTAAATCATCACCTACCTAAAGTCAATCCTTAAAATCTATAGAACCAGAGTTTTCCCCTTCTCCAAAGTCCTAACTCATTCTTGGTCTATAATTAATAAAACAAATACATAAAATTAACAATCATGGTGTAATTTACCCAGATTATAAGATAAATACTAACTATTGGTCATTCTCATGATCATCTCACCCAACTAGGACTTTTTATCCACCTTTAATTGCAGGTCATGAAATAGGTAAAGATCTAAAGAAGAAGAACCCTAGTTCGTTCCTGGTCTTTCAAGGAAGAAGTGGGAGAAATAATGCCGAGTTTGTAACTTTTCTGAGATTTAATTCGCGATTGTCCCCCTATAGCCGTCACTTACCTGGATATAACGGCAACACTATAGCGGAAATAATCCTGCTATAGTAGGATGACGAGAACAAAATCTACATAACTCATGTCCCACCCCAGATTTTACAACACATTTCCAAAACATGAACATTCTAAAATATATTCTTAGTACCAAGATCAATTTCAAAAGTTATACTTGTCCGAATTCAGTTTCATAAAGCCGTACAAATTTCTTAACATCTTGGATATCAACTCGAATGCTTAAGTCTACAAACCATCTCCTAAACTATTATCGAATTATTCCAAGCTCACCTGACTTAGATTTTGTCTAAGTCTAGCATGGGCTCAAAGTTTTCAAATTACTACTCAAAATTTTTTTGATCAATTTTCTTTCTTATTGGTCTACCCATAATGATGAGGTCAAGCCATTACAATAGATAGCAATTTACCCATCCCTCATCTCCAAGTGATCAAATAGGAATATAGGGCTAAAGTAAGGTTAGAGTGGTACCTATTTCATCGAACAACTACGAATATTTGTCTCGCATATCTGTCTTGGTCTCCCAAATCGCTTCCTCGATCGATCAATGTTTCCATTGGACTTACACCAACTTGGTTTCCTTGTTTCTTAGCTTTAATTCGAACATCCCGATCAAGGATAATAATTGGCTCCTCCTCAAGATGGTCAAGGAGCTTTTTTCACCTCAAGTAGCCTTCTATTAGTTGTAGTTGTTATAATTGTGGGAAGCTAGGGCATGTGAGGAAAGAGTGTCCCCAACCCCGCATGACTAATCCTATGGAGTCGCAAATCAAATCTATTGTACTGGCAGATGGAGGCAATAATGGTAGGAGACATCCAAAGCGGGGAGGAAATTAGAAAGGTCATGAAGGCCACAAAAATGGTAATGCAGGTAGAGGGGCAACACTACCAGTCAAGGAGGTTGCTCTCTAGGATGATAGGGCTCAATTTTATACTTTTCCTAGTAAATCAGAGGCTAAGACATCTGATGCAGTGATAACTAGTACTATTTTTATCTGTAGTCTGATGGCTACTTTTTTGTGTGACTCAAGCTCTACTTATTCTTATATATCAGTAACATTTTCCTTGGATTTTGACGTGATTCGTGAAATGCTTGATACCTATCCATGTTTCTACTAGTTGAAGAGACTATCATAGTCACCTATGTCTGTTGTATACTTAGTTGGTTCAGTAATTTTGGATATGACTTATTCCGATGTGATCTTGGACATCATTTGGTTGTCCCTTATTAAATTGTGCTTAATTGTAATACTAAGACCGTGACTCTAGAGATCTCAGGTAGGGAAAAGTTAGAGAGGGAAGGGGTGTATAAGCCTAAGCCAACTAAGGTCATATTTTATATCTGGGCTAGGAAATTTGTGGAGCAATTGTTTTTAGCATATTTGGTTCAAATTTGGGATGTTGTGGAAGAGTTCCCTTATATTGAGTCCATTCCTATAGTATTTGAGTTTAAGGAGATGTTTTCTACTGATCTGTCTAGTATGCCTCCAGATAGGGATATAAATTTCTGCATTGACTTGGATCTAGGCACTCCACCCATCTCCATATCTCTTTATTGCATGCTCTGACAGAGTTACGGGAGCTTAAGACTTAGATTTAAAAGCTCCTTGATAAGGGTTTTATTTTTTCTATGGCTTCACCATGGTGTGCTACAATTTTATTTGTTAAGAATTAAGAATAATTGTATTATAAGAATGTGCATAGACTAGCAGTAGTTAAATAGGGTCATTATTCGGAATAAGTATTCTTTGCCTCAGATAGATGATCATTTTTATCAATTTTATGGTGCATCAGTGTTTTTTAAAATTGAATTAGCATTTTATTACCACCAACTAAGGGAGGCAGCAGAATCGGACTCTACTGGTTCCGGTCCGATTCGGACCGATTTTCTACCGGTTCCGACTCCGGTTCGGTAGAGTGCCGGAGGGGGTTCCGGGACGGAAGGGGCATGTTTTGCCGGTTAATACCGGTTCCGGACCAGAATCGGACCGGTACTACCGGTTTTTTAAAAAAAAAATTAAAAAAAATATATGATTGGACCGTTGGGGTGTGGGGCCCCCAACGGTCAAATATGAATTTGCTGCAAAAAAAAAGAGCCGTTCAAATGGCTCTTTTCACAATTTTTTTATAATTTTTATTTATTTATTTAAATAACCCCTCCATTTTTCAACTATAAATACCCCCACCCCTTAAAATATTTTTCCATAAAAAATTCTCTCCAATTTCAATTCTCTCAA
>JBCEWC010011368.1:0-16763 GCA_038996855.1 Solanum aculeatissimum | reverse complement strand
TATTTTTCGCGCTTCCGAATTGATGATGAGTGTAATGATGCTATGATGGCTTGATCGAGGACTTTCGGGTTCTCCTTAACCATGTCACATCTAGGCCCCCTATCCGGGTCGTGACAGTGTTGTCTTAGCTTCATCACATTTCTTAGCTTGTATCCACACACAATGCTTCTAGGTAGTTCAAATGCTTAACCCATACTCAGGACCCAATCCTAAATACTCAACTTTTTTATGCCCAAGGCTCTTGTATTTATTCACTCATTTATTATTATTACTCCTTATCCAAACTACACAAAAAATTCCCTCTTACTTTACACCCAACTACTCAAACAAAAACTTCATTAAGCTTTCCCATAATCATAAGTAACAGAAAATATAACTGAAGTCTTACACAAGTACCTCTAAATGCTCCATAACCAGAACATTCAATTATTTTATTAACTTGGCCTAATGATTCCTTAACAAAAACAACTACCACAGAGGCAACTTACAATGAAGACCCAAATTCTGATTCACACTATCTAAACCAATCCTTTTTTTGTTCAACAATAATCCATGCCTTGAAGATTGTACAACTTAGTTAATCATCAATTAGTTTTCATTGACCTCACCATATCTTCTAAATTGTACAAGTTATTGAATTTGAAATCACAAAAGGATCCATTTTTGCACCTGAGTAAAACATCTGTAGACTTTCTTCTCAACCTTGCCCAATGCTTTTCACATATACTCTATTAATACAGTCCCAATTGCTTTTGCATAACTGAACCAATTAAAATATCTTTGTTTCCATAAGTTCATTATCCCCAAATAGATCTCTGAAATAAGATTCACGCTTAAACACAGTAATACCCATACTAAATCCACCACTACAAATTTTCTTATGATCAATTCCAAGCTCAAGCATTTTTATTAACAATTAGTTAGTTTCTCAAATGCGATAACAACATCAAAGCCACTACCAAAGTTGGTGGAACAACTGATGATTCTTTAGTAGCTAGTATTCATACTCGATAACCAATGTCTTCGTTCTGACATATTACACATCAGAAGGCCCTGTAAATCCACCACTAAAACACATCCCACATTCTTCTTCCTATTGAATAACTACAAACCATTACCATTTTAGTTTTATCTCAGTAAGGCCATATTTACCCTTTCACAAATTAGGTCAATAACAGAAGAAACACAACCCATAACCACAACTACGTGAATTCATATACGTAGCCTTCATTTAACACTTCTTTCAATACATCCACTCCACAAGCCACCGTAGAAATTCTGGTCTCAACTAGCACAACTCCATTCTCAACCCATACTATGAAACCCATTCTTTTTATGACATGTCCAACAATTGAAATATTGTAATTATCGCACTCATACCATAATTATCTCCCTAACCAGACCACACCAAATTGTCGAATCGCTTTAGATATTTAATAGGTCATGTTAGTACCACCCTCCTCGCTGAATAACTAATCAAAGGAATCAGATGTTCATGACGTCTTCCAACTAGGTTCCATCTTTTGATACCTTATCTCTAAGATGCATCGCCACACCACAACTTGAACCACACTCTTCAAATTGCAGAACAATCTAAGGCTGAGAACACATCCTTCCTTTAAGTTAATCACCTCTTCCTTAAAATCATATTTAACTCCAAACCATGCAAGGACATCTCCAATATACGCATGAGATACCAAGCATAAATGTTACAATCCAAAATTAGATTGCGACTAAAGAAAATAAAACTAAAGTAAAAGGAACTACAACATTTAATTTAAATCCCAAAACTTGGAATCATGAGTACAAGAGCTTCTAAGTAATACAAATGAGTAAATACAAGGCTGCCTCATAAGTAAAATATATAATTTGATATAGATGTCAACGAAAGTAGTCTCAAAGAAAATAATGACGACTCAAAGTCTAAGCCTCACAGTTGAATATGATAATGAAATGCAACTCCGCTCAAGTAAGATCAACTACCACGTGGGAGTCCCTGTTCTCAATCTGCAGGGAGGAAACATAGTGGGGGCAAGTACACTTAAATGTACCAAGTAGGTTCAATCTACTGGGAAGGAGAAATCACATAGGCATGTAATAACTAAGATTCCCTATCACCTGCATTGAAAAGGGTTAGTACACAATATATATATACACACACACACATATATACATAATTATATGAACAGTGAAAGATAGCCAGTACAATCAATGATGCAATGCAAATGAGATGTATGTATACAATGTATGGGGTGGAAACATGACCATCGCAGGGCCGGTGTATACATCTACCGAGCTAAGGCTACTAGGTAGAACCCATTGGGGTCTCGTCAGACCATATACCAAAATATCTCTAAACTTTGCCACCTCAGCGTGTTAAGGGGTGTCAGAATATCTAAATATCTCCTCCTTTCCACCTTAAAATGGTCATGGGATTTTAAAAAGTGGTACAATCTCTCTCTTACCACCTCAACATGGTAAAGGAGTTTTATAAAAGGTGATACAATATCTTAAAAAATGGTACATCTCACCCTTGTCACCTCAGCATTATCAAGTGGTTTAATAAAAAGTGGTACAGTATCTCAACCTTGCCACCTCAACGTGGTCAAGGGGTTGTAAAAATGCAATATGAGATGAATGTATGTCAATGCCACAATATCAAGATATATAATAACAATGCAATAAGAATACCAGTAAATATCTATCATAGAATTAGGGAATAATGTCAAGAGTCACAACTTGTACAACAAGTCATCCACATGTCTCAAATCATCATACTATCATCAATAACTAAGTATACCGATGATACCTGACTTTGCAAGTCCCAAATATGCACATAATTCCAAAAAATATCTCAAATACCATCAAATTACCACAAAAATTTCCAAATGATATCACAAGTCTCATATTACCATGATAACATCCAAAATATCTCAAATCTCAAGGATACATCTCAATTTATCAACAAAGTCACAATTTACACCAATTCTAACATAATCAATATCAAAATTTCACCAAAATTCTATCGTATCAATCCAATTACTCATGAAACAACCTAAATCTTACAATCATCACATAACATATTCAATAACTCAAATCCAGTCCCAAAAGGTAAAACAAACCTACCTCAATGCTAAAATCGCATCGAACCAAGCTTCTGGTAGCTCCAAGCCTAAAAAATGATCTCGAATAAACTAACCACTATCAAGAATAAATTATACGCGTCAAGAGATGAGTTTTGATATCCATATTGACACGAATTGGATCAAAGGTTAAAATGGTCAAAATTAGGGCTAAATTTCAAGAATCTCAAATTTAAAAATTGAGCTCAAAATCAGGTTCTACAGAACAAATGGAGTTTAAGGGCGAAAATCACGTAAACTTTGAGTAGAAATTGAGGGAGAAATCATCATTTAAAGTTTGAATCATTTTCTTGAAAACTCATAAAAATTGGAGGGCTGAAACAAAAAATTACACGTCAACATCACAATTTAAATACTGAAAATAAATGATTTAGTGTTAAGGAAGAATACCCAAATGAAAATCAACAAAAATCCTTGCTCAAAATTGCACCTCCAAACTTTTTAGAATTAAAAAATGGAAGAAAATAGTGGAGTAGTCAAAATGGGGAAGAAAGGGATATTTCCAACAATAAAAATAAAAGAAAAATGGGTGTTGACTAGAGTTGACCCGCGTTGATCGCGGTCAACTTGCACCAACACCTTTCAAAACAAGCTTTTTAACTCTCAAAACTCATGCACAACCCTATACACACAAGCCAAACATGTAATCCTACCAAAATGGCATTCTGGACGCAATGGAAATGTCAAAATTTGATTTTGAGGTCTCCTTGACCCGCTATCCGATAAAGCTCATTAAAACTAGTTAAAACTCAAAATACCCAAACTGCCTTCGGAAATCCCAAAAATTACAGTGAGACCATTTCTAGCATTAGTTTTACTATCCGAAACCACTGGAATTGACAAACAATTTTTTAGAGCTTTCGAAGTCCGAATGTTTATCAAAGTCAAACTTAGAATCCAAAATCAACTAAAAATGCAACTTTTGACCTAAATCCACATACAAACTCCAAATTCGATTATGTCACTTCTCCTAGACCAAATTTGATGTTTCAAAACTAATGGAATCGACAAATTTCTATTTTGACGCTCAAAATTCTAAATGGTACTAAAACTTAGTTACAAAAACTTAAGCTCCCAAAAAATACTAAAACTCATATTTTCCACTTTTAATATACAAGATCTCAGTTCTGACAATACAAATAGTTCAAAATAGGCCAGAGCAACTTACAAAAGGGCAAAATAGTAATTTTTACAAATAAGCTCAAAAATGGTTGGCAAGGTCATTACATCATTCACCACTAAAAATAATGTTCATCCTCGAACATAAGAGAAAGAGAGGTACCAAAAGCCTAAAAATGATTGGATATTTGGTCTGCATGTCTGACTCCAACTCCCAAGTAGCCTCCTCAACGGGACGGTGCTGCGATTGACCCTTCACTAAAAATATATCCTTGGTCCTCAACCTTCGAACTTTCCTATCCAAAATATCTACCGGCTCTTCCTCATAAGACAAGTTTGAACCTAACTCAACCGAATCATAGGAAATCACATATTTTTTATCTGGATTGTATCGATGAAGCATGAAGACATAAAATACAGGATGAACTGTTGAAAGTATCGGTGGCAATGTTAACTCATAAGCAACCTCGTTTACACTCCTCAAGGTTTCAAATGGTCCAATTAACCTAGGGATGAGCTTGCCCTTCTTCCCAAGCCTCATCACACCCTTCATGGGTGATACTTTCAGCCAGACGCTATCTCTAACAATGAAATCTAGAGATCTAGTCCTCCAGTCAGCATAACTCTTCTGGCTGCTCTAGGCTATCAACAACTTACTATGTATCAACTGGACCTGATCCATAACATCTCCATGAAAATCAACACCCAAAGCATCAACTAAACCCGAATCAAACCATCTAATAGGCAACCTACACCTCCGACCATATAATGCCTTAAACAGTACCATCTGAATGTTGGAGTGATAACTGTTATTGTTAGCAAACTCTATCAAAGGCAAAAGATGATCCCATCAAGCCCCAAAATCTATCACACATGCTTAAAATATATCCTTTAACACTTGAATAGTGCCCTCGGACTATCCATCAATCTGAGGGTGGAAAGCTGAACTCAAATCCAACTAAGTACCTAATCCCTATGGTAGAGCCCTTTAAAAATATGAAGTGAACAAGGACCCTCTATCAAACATTATAGACACCAGCACCCCGTGAAATCTAACAATATCCTAGATATACAACTTAGACAACTGCTCCACAATGTAATTAGTCTTCACTGGTAGGAATTGAGCTAACTTAGTCAATCGGTCTACGATCACCCAAACTAAATCAAACTTATCCAAAGCCATGAGAAAACCAATAACAAAATCCATAGCAATGCGCTCCGACTTCCATTTAGGCATCCCTTGCATCGAACCTCCAGGCCTTTGGTGCTCATATTTAACTTGTTGATAGTTCAAGAACTTTGCCACAAACTCAATAATATTTCTCCTCATCCTACACCACCAATAATGTTATTTCAAATCATGATAAATCTTTGCCACACCAGGATGTATAAAATATCTAGCACAATGAGCCTCTTCCAATATCAATCTCACCCAATCTCTTACTTTAGGAACCCAAACCTGACCATTAATCCTCAAAACACCCTCTGAGTAGATAGTAGCCATTTTTGCTTCACCCCTCAAGACCTTATCATGAATCAAGCATAATCTACTATCATAAAACTAGTAAGCACATACCTGATCAAATTATGAAGACCTATCCTTGACAAAGAGGAGGAGAAATATCTTACCGAACCAACTGTTTAGCATGTGGTTGAACCTCTAAAGCTAAAGGTCTCTCCTCTTCCCTCAAGAATGCTAAACTCCCCATATTAGAGGCTTTCTGACTCAAAGCATCTGCCATCACATTCGCCTTCCCACGTGATATAGGATAGAGATGTCATAATCCTTTAAAACTCTAACCACCTACACTTTCTCATGTTCAAATTAGGATAGGAAAAGATATATTTGAGACTCTGGTGATCAATAAAGATCTCACAATGCACCCCATAGAGATAATGCCTCCACAACTTTAATAGAAACACCACCGCAACCAACTCTAAATCATGGGTAGGGTAGTTCCTCTCATGCACCTTCAACTGCCTAGATGCATATGCTATCACTATCAAATTTTAACATCAATACTCTATCCAAACCCACTCTAGAAGTATCATAATACACCATAAAAGACACTTCCTCCTCGGAAAAAGCAAGGATAGGTGCCAAGGTTAATAAATCCTTGAGCTTTTGAAAGCTTGCCTCACACTCATAAAACCACTAAAAAAGCCACATCCTTTAGAGTAAGTCTAGTCAATGGGGCTGCAATAGAAGAGAATCTTTATACAAAGAATTGATAATACCCTAACAAACTAATAAAACTCCAAATCTCTGAAACAGACGTCAGCCTAGCCCACTCATAAACTGCTGCTACCTTGGTTGTATCTACCATAATACCATCTTTTTTTACCACATGCCCAAGGAAAGCTACAGACTCGAGCCAGAACTCACACTTTGAATACTTGACATATAACTTCTCCTTTCTTAACCTCTGAAGTACTATCCTCAAGTACTGTACATGGTCGAACTCACTCTTGGAGTAAACCAAGATGTCATCAATAAATACTATCACAAATATATCCAAATATGGCTTCAATACCTGGTTCATCAACTCTATAAAAGCAGTCGAAGCATTAGTCAACCCAAAGGACATAACTACCAACTCGTAATGGTCATAATGGGTCCTAAAGGTTGTCTTCAAGATGTCAGACTCCCAAACTCTCAACTGATAATATCCAGACCTCAAATCAATCTTGAAAAACACTGAAGCACCCTGTAACTGATTGAATAAGTCATCAATATGAGACAAAGTAGACATGTTCTCGATGGTCACTTTGTTGAGATAATCAATACACATATGCATAGTACCATCCTTATTTTTCACAAACAAGATAGGAGAACCCTAAGGAGATACACTCAGATGGATAAACCCTTTCTTCAACAAATCCTCTAACTGCTCCTCTAGCTCTTTCAGCTCAGCTGGATCCATCCGATAAGGGTAATAGAAATGGGCTTAGTGCCTATCTCCACATCAATAGCAAAGTCAATATCATGATCTAAAGGAACACCTGACAAGTTAATTAGAAATACATCCATAAACTCCCTTACAATGTTAGTGGTTTCCAATGGTAGTGACTCCTAAGAACAGGCCTGAACATGAGCTAAATATGACAAAAGTCCTTTATCTATCAATAAACAGGTGTGCATATAAGAAATCACCCCCTTGGGATAAGAACTAGATGCGCTAGTCCATACTAATTGAGGTAAATTCGAACAAAATAGAGTCATCATCTTCACATGACAATTAAGAATAGTATGATGAGGCAATAACCAGTCCATACCCAATATCACTTCAAAGTCAATCATATCAAGTAATACCAAAGAAGTAATAGTATCTCTCCCCACAAAGGTCATAATACAACTCGATATACTTGATTCGCAACTAAAGACTTACCTACTAGGTGGAAACACAAATAGGCTTGACAAGGGTCTCACATATAATACCAAGATTCGAAGCAAAATAAGTTGATGCATAGAATAGGTAGAGCCTGAATCAAATAAAACTAAAGCAGAATGGTGACACACTAGAATCATACCTGTAATAACTATATTACAGGTCCCTGCCTCGACTCGATCTAGAATGACATAACATACTCTATACTCTCCACTAGACTATAGTCCTCAATAGGCTCCACCTCTTACTGTGCCTTGACCATCTCTAGTACTAACCCTCATGCCCTGAGAGGTATCCCTAACTGCTGGTGCTGGAGTTGGATGGGTTGGCTAGGTCCCCGAAGTCTAGGCTAAAGGTGTATAATGAGGAAAATGCTTGGCTAAATTCCAGTTTCATCAAAAATGTAGCAAGCTCTGAGTTCCTATATTTGAGATGACTATCCTGGAGCACCATTATGCCTGACCACACAAGAAGAGTTGTCATAACCCATCTGAATAGGCCTAGATCTATTAATACTATCAATTGTAGGAATGGATGTACGGACTACCCTACTTTAGTGGCCTTATCTCTGAAACATTCTATCTCGTGGTGGGTGCCCACCGAACTGGCCATATGTGTAGAATCTCTTTTTGCCACCCTATCTTCAATCATGCAAGCATGGTCCATAACACTTTGGAAAGTGCCACTGGCCAAAATCAAATAATATGTGGCCTCTTGAAGGTACCCTGCCAATTCCTTGGCAAAATGTCAAATCCTCTAAAACTCTATAGGGATATTAGACAAGGCATACCTGGATAACTCATGAAATCTGGCCTCATAATCAAATGCTGACATCGATAACTATTAAAGCCTATCAAACTTATCTCGGCGGCTGTCTCAAAGGCTATAAGGCACAAACATATTTAGGAACACCTCAAAAAACTTCTCCCAAGTCATAACTAGTGATTCAATTAATCCGCGAGCTAAAACGGACCGTCACCACTCCTTGGACAAGCCGGTAAACTGATAGGAGGTATAAGCAACTCTGTGTGACTCAAGGATAGCCAAATTACACAACCAACTTTGACACTCCAATAAGAAATCATAGGCCCTATCACCGAGCGTACCATCAAATCTAAGGAGAGCCAACCAAAAAAATCTCTTGAAACTCTTCTTCTCGGTCATAGACATAGAAAAGCTAGAAGACGATATTGGCACCATAAATCTAGGTGGCATAATAGATGGTGCAATAGAAAACCCATGAAGTTGTGAACTAGTACTTGACCAAGAAGTTTGCGGTGGAATAATAAAGGCCATAGGAGGATCCACTGGGGCTGATGAAGGACCAACATGAGCTATAGGTAGATCAACTAGAGTTGTAGAAGGGCCAATTGACAATATAGAAGTGGTGCATCGAGAACAATAGGAGTCAGAGAAGCTTTCTCAAGTATGGCCAATACTCGTAGAAGTAGCTCCTAAACAGAGGGAATAGCATCTGGGGCTGATGATGGAGTAGATTAGATACGTTCAAAATAGTTGATATGAAGAAATACACGAATGGAAACAAGACTGAAGTTTTTCCTATTAAGTGCCCCGTAGCCTCCCGAAGATGGCTATGGACGTCTACATACTGATCTATGAGACTCTACCGGACACCCACCTTTGACTCATAAGCCCAACAAACCAAGAGCTCTGATACCAAACTTGTCACTACCCAAAAATAGATCGCGACTAAAGAAAATAAAATTAAAGTAAAAGTAACCACAACACTTAATTTAAATCCCAAAATCTGGGGTCATGAGTACAAAAGCTTCTAAGTATTACAAATGAGTAAATACAGGGCTGCCTCATAAGTAAAATATATAGTATGATATAGATGTCAACAAAAGTAGTCTCAAAGAAAACAACGACAGCTCGAAGTCTAAGCTTCACCGTTGAATCTGATAATGAAATAAAACTCCGCTCAAGTAAGATCAACTACAACGTGGAAGTATCTGTGCTTGATTTGCTGGGAGGAAACATAGTAGGGGTGAGTACACCAAAATGTACCAAGTATATTCAACTGACTGGGAAGGAGAAATCGGATAGACATGTAATAACTAAGATTCTCTATCACCTTTATTGAAAAGGGTTAGTACACAATATATATATACATATACACAATTATATGAACAGTTAAAGATAGCCAGTACAGTTGATGATGTAACACAAATGAGATGTACGTATATAATGTATGTGGTGAAATCATGACTGTTGTAAGGATAGTATATATATCTACCGAGCTAAGGCTAGCAGGTAGAGCCCATGGGGGTCTCGTCAGACCATATACCATATCTCTCTCAACCTTTCCACCTCGGCATGGTCAAGGGGTGTCACAATATCTCAATATCTCCACCTTGCCACCCCAGCATGGTCAAGGAGTTTTAAAAAGTGGTACGATCTCTCCCTTCCCACCTTAGTGTGGTCAAGGGTTTTATAAAAGGTGGTACAATATCTCAAAAGGTGGTACATCTCACCCTTTCCACCTCAGTGTGGTCAAGAGGTTTTATAAAAAGTGGTACATTATCTCAACTTTTCCACCTCAAAATTGTCAAGGGGTGGTACATATTCAATATGAGATAAATGCATGTCAATGCCATAATATCAAGAAATATAACATGAATGCAATAAGCATACCGATGAATATCTATCATAGAATCATAGGACAATGCCAAGAGTAACAACTAGTATCACAAGTCATCATGTCTCGAATCATCATACTCTTATCAATAAGCAAGTATACCGATGATACCAGACTTCGCAAGTCCCAAATATGCCGATGATTCCCAAAAATATCTCAAATACCACTAAATTACCATAAAACTTCCCAAATGATATCATAAGTTTCATATTATCACGATAACATCCAAAATACCTCAATTCTCAAGGATACATATCAATTTATCAACAAAGTCACAATTTACACTATTCTAACATTATCAATATTGCAATTTCACTAAAATTCTATCATATCAGTCCAATAACTTATAAAAAAACCTAAATTTTAAAATTATCACGTAATATATCCAATAACTCAAATCCAGTTCCAAAAGTTTAGCCAAACCTACCTCAATACCGAAACTACACTCGAACCAAGCTTTCAGTATTTCAAAGTCTAAAAACCAATCTCGAATCAATCAACCACTATAAAAATAGATTATGCACGTCAAGAGATGAATATTTATATCCATATTGGCACGATTGGATCCAAGGGTAAAATGGTTAAAATTAAGGCTAAATTTTGAGAATCTCAAATCTGGAAATTGAGCTCAAAACAGATTCTACACAAAAATGGAGTTTGTGGGCGAAAATCCCTTAAAATTTGAGTAGAAATTGAGAGAAAAATGATTACTCAAAGTTCAAATCATGTCCTTGAAAACCCATAAAGATTGGAGGGTTGAAACCAAAAATTTCAAGTCAAAATCACAATTTAAATACTAAAAATCAATGATTTAGTGTTAAGGAAGTTTATCCAAATGAAAGTCCACAAAAATGCTTGCTCAAAATTGCACTTCCAAGCTTTTTAGAATTCAAAATTGGAAGAAAATGGTGGAGTAGTCAAAATGGAGAACAAAGAGATATTTCCAACAATAGAAATAAAAGAAAATTGGGTGTTGACTAGAGTTGACCCGCGTTGACCACGGTCAACTTGCACCAACACCCTTCAAAACAAGCTTTTTAACCCCCGAAACTCATGTAAAACCCTATACACACAAACCAAACATGTAATCCTACCAAAAATGGTATTCTAGACACAATGGAAATGTCAGAATCAATCCTTGACCAGCTACTCGATAAAACTCGTTAAAACTCAAAATACTCCAACAACCCTCAGAAACTCCAAAAATTATAATGAGACCATTTCTAGCTTTAGTTTCATCATCCAAAACCACTAGAACTAATAAAATTTCATTTCTTGCTTTCGAACTTCGAATGTTGATCAAAGTCAAACTTAGAATTTGAAATCAACTGAAAATGCAACTTTCAACCTAAAATCCACATACGAACTCCAAATTTGATTTCATCACTTCTCTTAGACCAATTTCAATGTTCCGAAACTAATAGAATTGATAGATCTCAGTTCCAACAACACAAATAGTTCAAAATAGGTCTAGAGAAACTTACAAAAGGGAGAAATAGTAATATTTATAGATAAACTCAAAAATGACTTGCAAGGTCTTTGCAATGAATCCCATCATAGGTGAGAGAATAGAGCGAAGAAATGAATAATTAGATCAGACCAAGAATACACAATAGGGAGTTAAGAAGTGAGGATTTTCTTCCTATCAGTCACCATAGCCTTTCGAAGATAAGCAACAAATCTCTCCGTACAAATCCTCAAGACTCTGTTAGACTAGGCTTGTACACATGTGAGACCCTCGAACCTTGGGATCTCATACCAAATTGTCATGATCCGAAATCAAGTGTGATGAAACTTGCCTTTACTCACCAAGACAAGTAAGCCTAAGCAGGTCACAACGAAATAATACAAGATAATGGGGAAGCTACAACAACATACCATTAAGAATAACAAGGCTATAAAGTATAAATGTCATAAATCAAACTAAAACCATCCCAGAATTAGTTTTCATAAGGTACAAGTCTCTAATACATTAGAATAAGAAAGAAATGATACAAGTCTCAATAGTATTTGTCTCTCAAATAGAACAAAACTACTAAAAGATATCCAACAGTATTGAGAGCATGTTGGAGAAACAAGTAACTCTCTTTTATCAGTCAATAGTTAGGTCCAAAAGAGGAAGATGAAGGTTAGTAGCATTCGATCTCACAACCTACACACACATATAGAAAACCAAGGGTCAGTAACAAAGTACCCAACAAGAGGACCTAATCATAGGTACAGGATAAAGAACTAAGCACTTCTTTCATTCCAACCACACACCTCTAGATTACAAAAACTGTACGTAGGAAAGGCCAGCACATAAATTATAAAACATATAAGCAATTACAGAATCATATTACAATATCTCCATAATCCAATATTCACAAATATACAAGACATAAGTCCTTCAACACATATCATAACATCTCAATAGTTCGATCTCAATAACATACAAAGTTCAAGACATGCAATACATATCACGACACCTCAATAGTTCAATCTCAACGAGATACAAGGTTCAAGTGATCCAATATATCACACTTAGTACATACATTAACTTTCAAGTAAGGAATGAAATAAAATCGAATGAAATACAAGCAAAAAGATGCAATGTCAAGTACCCGTGATGCATGTCTATTCTACGATACACATACACCGATATAATAAGATTGGAACGCATAGGGTCCCATGGGGGCACACATGGACCATTTATCAGTCAAAACTATTTCCTTTTAGCATTTACTTTTATATCTAGTCAGAATCATTTTCCTTCGACATTTATTTTCATTTCTAGCCGGAACTATTTACCTTTGGCCTTTTTATTTCTTTCCTTTTCTTTTTCTATATTGAACCATTTTCTTTTGACTTTTCTTTTTCTAGCTGGAACCATTTTCCTTTTGCATTACTCAATGCAACACATAAGTACATATCATATAGGCATGAGATTATGCAAAGAGTCAATACTTTCCATACGTTCAATAATCACGTAAAATCAATCACTTTATTATGTATCAAGAAGTATTTTCCTTCTGCTTTTCATCATCAATGGAACATCAATCAAGTATATGTCATCACAATACAATAATCACTTTCACAAGTATAAAAATTTTCAAGATGTCTACGTAAATCGTTTATTCAATTATCGTAAATCATTATTATTATTATTTTAACATACGTGTCATCATCAACACATAACATAACAATCACATTATATCATATCTCAACTCCTTCAACAACCTTTGTCATCATAATTTAGGACCATTCATTATTTAAGTCCACATTTCACAAGCACTTAGTTAAACAATTTCTACAATATCTCAAGAAATATATTTAGCTTAACATTTCACATGAAATACTTCAATAGATAAATTCATGTAACATGAATCAAAGTTTAACAATTAGAACACCTTTGTATTCTCTTCAGCTACTATATCATCATATCTTAGGTCTACTTCTCATTTAATTCATAATTCTAAAGTATTTGATTCAACAAGCTGTCATGACCCAGATAGGGGCATAGATGTGACATGGCGAAGGAGAACCTGAAAGTCCTCGATCTAGCCATCCTAGAATCATCACACATATCATCGGTTCGGAAGTGCGGAAGCTAAGCACATAACACATAAGCTCTAAGGGAATAAGGGCTTTGGACTCATGCTATGGGGATGTTGTCAGGAATGGGATAAGCACGGATACACATAACACATAACAATTATCTCTAAGGGAACGAATAAGCAGGATTCAAACTATGGGGGCACACTGGGGTTATGGGACTTTCCGCATAAGCACATAGTCAATCACAATCCCTAATATTAAGTCATAAGCAATAACAACTCTCATAATCAAGGCTAATAAGAATAACTTTCATAATCATAATGTTTAACATAACAAGTCAACGTAAAAGAGTTTAGATTTCTCCAACAAGCCTCTACATAGATAAAGCGGGGCCTCGACATAGTTTGAGACTCACCCTCAATACATAAGTAAAGTAAATGGCAAAATAAAACTAGGTAGATAGAAGGTGGCTATTGCCCTTGAACAAAAGGGCTCACTACTAGGAAAGTCTTCAAGAGAATCAAGTGTCGTCCGATAGAATGTAGAAGTCGTCTCTGGTCCCTACATGGTTAGAACATGTAGACAAAGAATATGGGTTAGCACATAATATGTACTAAGTTTGCGGGCATGCAATGTATATGACAGGTATAGTATAACCAAGCAACATGACAAAGGGATAAGTGATACGAAAGGAATGCACGTAGCCAAAGGGTAATATAACAATATGCTATACCATGATGCATGAGATGCAATCCTATGATCATAATATAGCGGGGATGTAACCTCAATCGACAACGGAGGAGACCCGAGCGACCTACTACCCGGATCCAGACTACTTGCCAAGTAGTACCCTAGTCAACCCTTAAACAAGGGGATACATACAAGTCATCCCATATAAGGAGAAATCTCATGTTGGCAAATGGTTTGACGAAAAGGAGTATGGACCCTATGGAGATAGCCCACCCCGACTCTAATCCCTCGGTACTAAGTCTCATTCCATGAGAATACATATATATATACATGCCACTTCAAATCGGAAGACTTACATACTTTTAAAATCATGCATCATTAGTCAAAACCAAACCCATTGATCAAATCATGCTTATGCTTAGGCCAAAGGACATCAAGAGTTTCCAAAACATTTTCATAATCATTCCATGTCAATGCAAATAGAGTAGTCCATCTACATAGCTTATCATATCAAGCATTCAAAACATTTCAAAGTGGTGCAAGCACCCAATATGCTCAAAGAGCCATAATGGAGAGACTATGTGATCACAAGCCTTAACATATCATTTCAATCAAGAGTTTCATCATAACAATCTTCAATGCATATGCCATGAATGAGGAACAAGAACATGGGTAATGAAATTCAAACTAAATTTCATAATTTAAAAGGTAATTCAACATAAATCATGAGAAATTCTATATTAAAGCATAATGCAAATTATCCATGCATAATTAAATCAAAAAGGGACCTGGACATTGATCCTTCAAGAGTTTCCATGAACATTCATAAAATTCAATCTTAAACAATGATTAAATCACCTAAATTCTACAGCACATAAACCCAATCAACTAATTACTTCAAAATTTAAAGAACCCATAACTTAAAGAAATCTTAAAAATCGAAATTTAAAGAGTAGGGTTCTTGGGTCTTCAAGGATGAAAGGAAATCCTTGAATCAAAACCCATATACCTTCAATAGACCAAAGAAATTGAAGAATCAACCAAGCAAGGGTTGTCTTCCCCAAATTTCTTCAAGCTTTCAGCAATGGAGGTCAAGAGGATTTAGGATTTTTCAAAGAGTAATGAGGAGCCTTAGAATGGATGAAAAGGGGTTTGGTTAAGGGGGTTTAGGAGACCTTAGAATGCCTAAAAGGAGCCTAGGAATTAATTAAATTACAAATTAACCATTAATGAAAAGGATAATTAACTATCAAACATTGCTGCATGGTTGAGTTACAGTGACCGTCTATAGGTACACTGGCCGTACAACTGCCCGTGTGGCTTTACTTGGCCAAGTTTTAACACGAACTCTGGGGGGGACTTTCTGGAACACTTCACGAAGGGGTGTCATAGGCCATGTGGCTTCACACAGACCGTGTACTTGTCCGTGGAGCCACACTTGGCCCAAAAACTAACCCAAAACATGACCAACTCTCTGCCGCACGTGACGGCCACCCACACGGACCATTTGGGGTCTCACAGACCGTGGGGTGGTCCGTGAGACTTCACTTGGTCTATGGAGTGAGTCCTAGCCACCCTGAAGTCTCTGGACCATGACACGGACCTTGGAACCTCACACGGTCCGTGGTCCCATCCTTGGGCCATTTCCAGGGACTGTTCCTAGCGTCTTCCGGAATACAGGAAGTCTCATTGTTTTGTCCATAACATCCGCATACGAACTCCGAATCAAGTGAAACTAATTGCGTTGAGAAGATAACTCAAAGAGATTCAATTTGATATGTAGTATCCTACACGATTCCACCCGCATCAAAAGTTATGTCTCCATAAAGCACACTGCCCAAACGTCCTCTCTAGGCCACGGAATGATCCATTTTGCATTCGGCCACTTAAACTCAACCAATGGCTACCAAACCTCAACCATGACCAGTATAACATCACACAAGAACAACCACAAGAAGTTTCAAAAATTTTCGGGTCGTTACATCATCTCCCCCTTGGGAATATTCATCCTCGAATGAGCTAAGACTACGGCTTCAGGACATCAATCACAAAACAAGAGACATTCAAACAAAAACTCAAAGGATTATGCATCATATCAAAATCTTTCAAAACTCATGTCAAAACATCATTTAAATTATTTTTGTGCTCGTGAATGCATGCAATGTCATGAAACTCAAGAAACAAAGAATTAGGACAAATAAAGGATAGAACCTAGTACCTTAGGCT
>JBCEWC010011367.1:0-16764 GCA_038996855.1 Solanum aculeatissimum | reverse complement strand
GAGCATTTTGCTCCCTTCAAAATGTAACGGATTGAAAAGAAACAATACACTGATATAAGAATTTTCCTCCTCTTCTGTTTTTATTGTTCCGCCTATAGTTAATTTAAATTCAGTTTTATAATACCAATAACGTTTTTATCGGTCGGTTCGATTTTTGCACACCCCTATTCTTACCTCACTTACTCCTTTTTATTTCGCTCTGACGTCATGCTGAAGTCAACATAAATACTATAAAATATACTCTGATGGTATATATATACCATATCGGTATCATATAGAATGACCTCAATTCTCAGTAATACTTTGGCGGTATATGATACCCAATTAATATCATAAAGGATTATGTTTTTTCTTTTAAGAAAAAAATAAGAAACAAATAAAAAAAATTATTAAACTCTAAATTAGTAGAAAATATATTTGTTGTGATACTCCGTCAGTATATTTATATCATACCGGTATCATATAAGACTAGAAAATTATTAAAGTTACAAAATTATTTAATAAACTCTAAATCAGGAGAAAATATATTCTTGTGATACTCCGTCGGTATATTGATATCCTATAAGTATCATATAATTTTGAGCTCTTTTTTAATAAATAAAATAATTAAGAGAAAGTTATTAAAGTTACAAACTTATTTATTAAATTCTAAATTAGTAGAAAATTTATTCTTTGTGATACTCTATCAGTATATTGATACCATATAGGACTGAGCTTAATCCTCTATGATACTCTATTGGTATACTTATACCTTATTGGTATATCATATGAGGTAGGTGCTGACATTAACATGACGCTAGCGTGCAAATTTTAATAATATAGGGGGTATAAAATATAAAAAGGTATATGAATATAAATAGTTTGCTAGAGCACAAACTTAGTTCTCCCTTCTTCTTTTTTTGGTTTGATATTGCTTTTGTGCTTCACTGTTAAAATTTGGTTAAGTTTGAGCGCGTAAATCATTGAAAAATATTGATAGACTAACAAAATAACCATCGTATTTTTAATAGTAGGGATGTAACATGCAAAAATGATAGTACACAGGTTCTTTGATTTTTATAAAAACCACCCCATGTACACCCTTAATTCCACCATAATCGTTAAACTCTATCAAGGAAAATATCTTGTACTATTCCATAATTATTCAAATCGTGGAGTGAATATTTACTATAGTCTCAGCAAAAGATTATTCAAATCATGATATAAAAGCTCTTAGAACGGTTGTATTTGTTTCATATTTACAATTTTTTTTACTATTTATGTAGATAGTTGCAATCACGTAGTAATTCAAAATGTACACGAATGTCCAAAATACAAAAATCAGAAAAATGTACGACATGCAAGCCTTACACCCAAAAAGAAAGAGAAGATAAAAATGGACGAAAGAAGCAGCAGCAGCATCTATGTACACAGCTTGTTTATCCTTTCTGCACCTTCCGTAGGTGCTCAAACTCTTCCAGTTTTGCCTTCAGAAGTGTATGCTCCTGCTGCATTTTATCGAGCAGTGTTTCGACCATAAGCATCTCATCTTTGAGATGATTGATCTTTTTATCCAGAAAACCTAGTGTATCAACACTCATATCTCCTAGTCGATACATGCTATTTGCAGAGTCCCCTTGAGATATCACGTGTACATGCTGTGGTCTACCTAATAACACGAGTATGCTCATCTGCAACAAAGTTTTATGAGACACAAGGATTTAATCAGCAAATTTATCTTTCATCATCTTGACTGCATAATCAAGGGTCAATTTATTGCAGATTGATCAAACATGGAGACCAATTAACTCAAAACAGAAAAAAAAAATTAAAAATCAATGTAATGTTACACATTAAACAAACAAAGTGAAAAATCAATGTAGCACATACAAAGTAACAAACAAATTAGAGCAGTGACCAAATTTAACATAGTGAAACAAAAGCCAGAGTGGGCTGAAGCTCTGATATTAGTTTTAGACCTGTATTCCATAAGGCAGAATGAAAAGGGAAGTAGTGTGTCACTGTGGATCAGACGATCAAAGGAAATGCATATAAACACAACACAACCAAGCATATTCCACAGACATCAAAACAAGGCAGAAAAGGTCAGCATCTAACTACATTTATAGGAGATGGCCAGAGCAAATATACTAGAATATCACTTGGTCATTCCCTTCAAAGTGTGCCCTTAAACTACTTTTAAAAAATAAAAACTAAAGTTGTTACTCCGGTAACATTCAGCTAATTACACTCCCTTTCCTCGCCTCAATTTATTGACCATGTTTCTACCTTCCTTTGTCAAAATAATGATTTTGACCTTAATATGTTTTTTTTCCCTTGGGGTCCTGGGAAGGATAGTGTGTAGTAGAATAGACCCTCGGCTCAGGGAAAAAACAGTCCAGTGCAACTCATAAAAAGAAGTAACGGAAGTGCAAATAACATTTTCAATAGAAGCTACAATATTTTATTTTATTTTTTATGATGTTGGTGATAGAGCTAGCTTCCGCGACCTCAACTATTCCACCGAGTACGTGTTACCTCCAACCATCATATATACCCTCTCCTACCAACATAGGTACCAGGAAAATCTATCCCCTAGGCTTAGGCAAATGCAGAAAATTAGTGCTTTCAGCCTCCGTTAGAATTTGAACCCAAGATCTCATCGTTCTCATCCCACTTCATTGACCACTAGGTCATACCTTTGGGTCACCAACAAAAATGCTACTTTATATCATTTCAAAAATTAATTTGATCTCTTTTCCATTTTACACTTTCTCACAATTCAAATTAGTTTAACTCTACAAGACCATATAATTATCCATTCAAACCTTGAAAGTCAACCCATATCAATTAAAATGGTAAGGACGGAGTGTCTGCATTGCTATCTTAAACATTGATAGGTGAATTCCATTGAGCCAAGACTAGTTTACAGAGAGTATCTGATGCTAAATAGAAAAGAAAGAAAAAAAAATGAGACCAAACATAAGTGGCTAAATATGGCTGAAACAGGGTGACAGCAACACCAAATTCTTCCACATAACTGCCAATTCGCATAGAAGATACAATAATATTGATGAACTAAATGTGGGCAGTGGAGTAGTCAGGAACACAGAAGATATAAAGAAGACAATTGTAGCCTTCTATTAGAACTTATATTCTAAACAGAAACTTGGAGACCCTCAGGTGGGTACAGGATGGGTCACAAAATTAATGCTGAAGACAATTTCATGCTTCAGAACGAGTTTGAGGATCAAGAGATATGGGACAGAGTTACATTACCTTTCTCAGAAAAAAAGATATGGGACAGTGTCAAGCTTTGTGCTAGAGACAAAGCTCCAGGTCCTGATGGTTTTACCATGACCTTCTATACTCACTGTTGGGAGGTCATTGGTAAAGATATGATTGCTACAGTTACGAACTTTCATGAGAGAGGGATATTTGAGAAAAGCTTCAATTCTACCTATGTGGCTTTAATTCCAAAAAAATGGGTGATAAGGAACTCACTGACTTTGGACCCATTAGCCTAATTGGTGTACAAGATTATCTCCAAATTACTCACCGAGAATCAAAATGGTTATATGCAAAAACTGGAGGGTCCCCAGCAGTTGGCCTTCATAAAAGGGAGACAAATAATGGATGTCACTCTTATGGCAAATGAATGTGTTGAGACAAATAATGGATGTCACTCTTATGGCAAATGAATGTGTCGATACTTGTAATGACCCTCAAGGTCATTTCTGCTTTTCTGCATCTTTTGTGTCGGTTAGAGCATTTCTATTGCGACCTCAAGTCATTTGTGACTTGCTGGCACTGATAGTTGGGTCACCTAGTCGCTCATTTGAAAATTGCGCAGTTTTCCCTGTTGGGAGATCTATTAAAGTTGAAAAATGAGTTTAGCGGTAAACAACCTCAAACTGAGATTCTGACAATTCCATCAGCTCTGAAATGGCCAAATTAGGCTAAAAGCATAGAGGTCTATTAAAGTTGAAAAATGAGTTTAGCAGTAAACAGCCTCAAACCGGGATTCTGACAATTCCATTAGCTCAGAAATGGCCAAATTAGGCTAGAAGCATGGTCGGTTAGAGTGCCGAGGTTTTCAGTGTTAGTTTATATTGAGTTTTGCATAATACATCAATAGTTGACTTTAGTCAACATTCTTGGAAAACGTGCCCAAATGAAAATTTTGACAGTGTGGTTAGCTCCAAAACATCAAGTTTAGTCTAGGATGACCTTTCGTTTGGTTCCCGAAGCTTTCGGGTGCGTTTTGGGCCCCTCGATGTAAATTGCATAAATGTGAACTTGGGGGGTGGGACCCACATTTATCTGTATCGACCTCGAATGGGAATTCCAACGGTGTCATTGGGTCTAGGACGCCGAATTTGGTATGGTTACATAGTTTGTTCGCGTAAATCGGATTCCGAACGGGTTCTGAACACCTCGTCGAAGAAAATGAAAATTGTTGAAATCTGGTGCAAGGCACCATCACTCTACGTTCGCGGAGGTGGGGCCGCGTTCGCGGAGCTTTAGCAATTAGTGCTTCGTGTTCGCAAAGTTCATTTTGAGTCGGCATAAATGTATAAAATTTCAGATTCGCAAAGGAAGAAGAGGGAAACTTTACACTGTGATAAATTAATCATCCAAAGGCTGATTTCAGTGATTCAAAAGGCTAACTTGTGTAATTTTTTGAGAGGAACATCGTGAAAGTGTCGAAAATCGCGTTTGGCATGCCATTCGAGGTAAATTTCACTGTTTTGCTGCCGTGTATTGATGTTGATTGTCGGAAACTTCGGAATGCAATTTCTTAGTCGTTGTATATAGGATTTTAGTGAAATTTTGGTCTACTATGTGTGTTTTCTCAAGGTGCACGCAGTGGTGTTGTCGGAATTCGCCGATTGAGTGCGGTTGAGGTAAAAATGTCGTTGACCCTGTTGCCTTATTATATGTTTTCTGTAAAGAAATGTCTTGAGTTATTGGGTTGTTTTATATCGTTTTAAGTATCGGGTTGAGCCCGAATTTGAGGTACAAGCTCAAGTAAATATAGGGATTGTTATACAGGCTTTGTTTCGGGATTCCGGTGTCGGCCTGCTTTCTAGCTCCGAAATCGGTTTAAGTCCATTTCCTATTATTTTAGTGTTGAAATGACCATATTGACGTTGTGATTCTATTTCTAATAGCTTGGCAGCATTTTGGGATTTTTCAGAAGGGTAAAGGCAAAGCGCCTGCAGAGTGATCAGGAACACGGACGATCGGCATATAGGTAGGCTACGATCTTCCCCTCCTTCTAGACTAAGTTGAACATGTAAATGTTGTTTGGATTGCAGGAATATTGAGCAGAGGGATGGGTTGGAGGCCTTACATGTTGCGTGCGATTATATTAGCTGACATATGACTATTTAGGTTCTTGTTTAGCGTGTCGAAGATACTAGTGATTGACATACTGAAGGTTGTTTGACCGCTGAGAATTCTTGCGAACTAATATACTGATTGTGCTGCACTTGTGAGGTATTTTGATTATTTGATGATAGTTGGGCCTTAGTCTATGCTTAGGCTAGAGATGCCCTAGAACTGTGTTGGTCAAGATCGGTGTGACTTGAGAGGCATAGATCCTTGTAGACCGGACTAGCAGACCAAAGTCTTAGAGCTGAGCCTCAAATAGGCCATGATGAGCCGGGAACCCGATTAGTCACCTTGTTGGCTGGCCTTCTTGGAACGTTCCCGCGATACATTAGATCCTGCTCGGACACAGAGGTGACCAACGATGTCATGCTGGCACTCAGAGTATAGCTTCATACAGTTAAAGGCCCGAGCATTTCCCGGAATAGGGCATATATCCTCCCACTAAGCAATGTATAAACTAGAATCAACCACGTTTTGTATACCCCTAGTTAGAGGTTACATAGTAGAGGCTACACACTGTTAGAGATGTTACAGATGGCGGGCATATTTTTGGACTAGTTTGAGGCCTAAAGGCCTAGGCTGACCCCTGGCCACGTCTGACCTTACCTTGGTAGGGGCCAGGGCCAGGGGCGGAGCTACATTCACCCAAGGGTGGTCAGATGAACACCCTTCGTCGAAGTTTTTTTTCTCGAATATATAGGTTAAGTATAGATATTTTGATATGTATCAATTGTTGAACACCCTTGATACAAAACTCACCCATCTATGTTCTAAAAGGATGAACACTCTTGACGAAAATGTTGGTTCCGCCGCTGGCCAGGGCACAGCCTGGATTAGAGGTCAGGTATTAGCCGGGGTTAGAGGCCAGGTCGGGGTATACAGCTTCGATCAAAGGCCAAGATAAGATATTTTGTTGGGATGAGAATTGCGTGTGCACTGTGGGTTCACGGAACCATTCGAGACTTGTCATTGTTAGACCATACCCTAGCATACACCGTAGCATCCGCTTATTGTGCGTGGGTGTACCTTCAGGGCTTATGGGGGTCCCATTGGTGTACATGCATAGACAGTAAGGCCTTACACCCACATACATCACTACCCATTGCTCAATTCTGGTTACTTCCACCATTGTCGGCATCCGATCTTGGCTCTTGTGATTAGGCATTGTGGATGTTATATTCTATTTTAGCCCTGCTTTATTTATCGTCCATACTCAGTTAGCCTACGATGCCTACTGGGTACCATATTTCTGGTACTCACCCATCTTTCTACATCTGCTTCACGATGCAGGTCCAAGCACGAGCCAACGGCTGACTCCTCCTATTGCAGCTCTCCTACTTGAAGACTAGTAGTGAGCATTGGACGTCCTTGGATCCTTTCAGTCTCCATTTGTATCCGTGGTTGTCTTTTGTTGTTGAGACTTACCTTGTATATTGTCTGGTTCTGTATATGTATTTATATTATGACTCAGTATTTTGTACAGGTGACTTCCAGGTCCTGGAAGGGTTGGTCTAGTGTTGTTGTATGTTTATATATTTGGTATCAGTTTGATTCTCTTATGCTAGTTGTTCTGTTAAACTGGTTCCTGCTCGCACCCGTTACTAACCGTTCTAGGTCAGGGTTAAGTTTGCCTATCGAGAGATTAAGGTAGGCGCCATCATGACCTATAAAGTCGGGTCATGACAACACTAGAACTAGAAGTAGTGTTCCAGGCATCCTAAGTAAGCTGGACATTCAAAGAGCATATAACCACCTCAATTGGAAGTTCCTGCCGGAGACCCTATCAAAAAGGGTTTTGGAGGTAGATGGTTAAGATGGATGAAGTTTTACATCAGCACTATGAAATTCTCAGTTATAATAAAGGGCTCCTCTACTGGTATCTTCTCTTCACAGAGAGGTTTAAGACAAGGAGATCCTTTATCTCCTTTCCTTTTGATTATTGCTATGGAGGGGCTAAATGATATGTTGAAAATTGCTCAAGAAAAGTTGTGGCTGAGAGGTTTTAGGGTGTCCAGTAGAGTGGGAGATGATTTGGAGATTACTCACAATATGCAGATGACACTCTTGTCTTCTGTGCTGCAAACAGGAGCCAACTCAAGATTTTAACGGTAATCTTTGTTCTTTTTGAAGCTATCTCAGGGCTTCATATCAATTGGAACAAGAGTTTCTTGTATCCAGTAAATGAAGTCCTTGATTTACCTTCTCTAGATAGGATTTTAGGTGGAAGGATAGGAGACCTACCAACTACATACTTGGGGATGCCTTTGGGAGCCAAAAGCAAATCCATAGGCATCCGGAATAGGGTGATTGAAAAATGTGAGAAAAGGTTGGTGAACTGGAAGAGTCAGTATCTTTCTGCAGGAAGAAGTTCCACTAGGTTAAGTAGGAAACTGTGATAGAGAGTACATACGCAGGGGGGTGAGGGTAAGGAATTTAGAAATCCAGAACTAGTGTCTATGATGGAATGGTTGTGGAGATTCACCTCCAGTGAGCAAGCACTGTGGAAAGATGTAATACATGCCAAATATGTAATGGAGGATCATTGGATAACTAAAATGGTCACCAGCACTTATGGATCAAGTCTTTGGAGAGCCATCAGAAACCACTGGCTAAAGCTCAAAAGAAACTGCAGTATTAAATTGGGTGATGGTCGGAAGACCTCCTTTTGGGAAGATAGATGGCTAGAACAAGGATCGTTAAAAGCTTTGTTCCCGGATATTTTCACCCTAAACCAACAGCAAAGGGCCACTGTGGCAGAGATATAGTCAAATCAAGGGTGGAATCTGAGCTTTAGAAGATCTCTGAATGACTAGGAGATCCAGAGGTTGGTGGAATTTCACAATGTCTTGGGGAAATTCAAAGGAACTACTGATGCACAAGATAGTTTGGGATGGCAAGATCACAATCAAGACAGTTTTAGTGTCAAAAGAGCCTATAAGAAGTTTAACCCTTGTAACATGTCAGAGGAATGGGACGCCATGGAAGTTGATATGGAAAACTAAAACCCTTACAAAGTGTCTTGTTTTACTTGGCTTCTTGCTAAGCAAGCGGTTTTGACCCAAGAAAACCATATGAAGAGAAATATTCATTCGAGTCCTAGGTGCTTCCTATGTGGTGAAGAAGTAGAGACTGTCACACATCTTTTCCTTCACTGTAGGATAACCAACATTTTGTGGAATGTTTTCATCAAATTTTAAAGGCATGAACTGGGTTATGCCGAGGAGAGTTGCCCATACTTTGAGGATATGAAGCTATTATGCAAGCATCACTCCCGATTTGCATTTAGTGGTCTGTGTGGAAAGAAAGAAATCCTAGATGCTTCCAAGACGAGTAATTCCATTCAGAAGATTAAGATGAACTGCTTCTGGTTAGTTTTGTTTCATTTTTGGTGTAAACAGGAGTACATGGAAGATCTAGAATCAGTTAAACATGTTCGAGGTTACTAGTAAATTTTGATTTAGGGTTGAAGATCTTCCTGCTTCTATCCACAATTGTAATTAGGAACCTGTCAAAGGTTGTAGCAGGTTCTGATTTTTTGTTTTGGAATAGAATACAAGTTGTTACCTTCTCAAAAAAAAAAAGAAAAAAAAAATGCTGACAGTATCTGGTTATTGTTAACACTAACAACAATTAACAGAAAAATGCATGAAAATGAACAACTGTGTGCCATGGAAACTCACATTCCCTGCTCATAAACATCATAAGAGGAACAATTTGTGGTAACATTTCGTTAAAACATAACTCTCAGATAGAGGGCGCAAATTGACAGACATACCTGCATTAAAATCAGGATCACAGCAATGGTGATCACTATAAGAATGGAAACTTGGCTCTGGGATTTCAACGATGATGAACACTTGAGCATGAAATCTCTACACAAGGTAGTTATGGACACAGTACCGCTACAGTTACCCTGCCGGGAATCTGCAGCTTGCTGGTTGAGCGGCAGTATTTGTGACCTGACTTCATTAATTGTCTCATCTAAGTTCTCCACATGTTCATTCGACTGAGCACTTGTTACCACATCAGCAGCTTGACCATCAGCTGACAGAATAATTTAATCAGACAACATGAGCTTGGAACAACATATTGATAGCCAAAGGTGTGATACAAGGGGTTTCCAATAGCACTACCTTTTTCCTTCTCTAACTTCTTTTGCTTCAACAGTTCATGCGCCTGAAATAAAAATCCATATCAATCAATCAGCTTTAAAGATCCTGCAAACTGAAAATAGAAGAAATTGTCAAAGGAAGAGGAATATACAAGGGCAATCCATGAGGCATACACTTCTCGACATTCATCAACTGTAGACTGCACTATCTTCCCTGCAGAGATTCCCAAGCAATTAGCAGAGACGCAAAAGTTCTCGTAAGGTGAACATCATAAGTTACCTTTTCTCTGTAACTGCTTAAGCAGCCAAACTAACAAGGATACACAGCCTAGCTACCCACGATATGTGCAAGATACAATGCCTAGCCCCTCCACACCCTCATCTTTTCTCTCCCGTCACAATTTTTTAACTCTTCACTGGGGTCGCAAAATGGGGAGTCGGGCTTTAAAATTCAAGAATGCCAAAGATCAGAGACTTGACGCTCATCCATTAAGCATGAAGAGTTTTCATCTGTTGATATTAATGAAGTGTCTTATCCAGAAGTGTTCAGAGAAACGGTTCAGTGTCACTATCATTGTGTCAACTGGAAAGAAAATCTCCCACATACATTATGCAGACGATTCGCTTATATTATGTAAGACTGATAGGTTCCACAATTGAAGTATCTTAGGGACGATCCTACTACTTTTTGAAATGGTTTCTGGTCTTCAGATAAATCAGGAAAAGAGCTCTCTGTTCATAGTAAATGGGGCGTAAAACCTACCTAGATTAGGAAATGTTTTGGGTCGTCAGATTGGCAAGCTACCCACAAAATATCTTGAAATGACATTGGGGCTAGGTATAAGGAGAAACATGTGTGGCAAGAGATTGAATTGAGATGTGAAAAGAGACTTGCTATGTGGAAAAGACAATACTTATCGCTTGGATGTAGGGTGGCATTTATCGATAGTATTTTGGATTCTCTACGTACATGTGTTATGTCCTTATTTCCTTTACCTGTCAGTGTGAGAAACCCATTGGATAGAGTTAGGAGGAATTTATCGTGGGGTGGTAATAAAGATAAGAAGCTCTATTCATTTGGTGAAGTGGGATAATGTGATTTTTGGAAGAGGAGGGGCTCGGCATCAGAAACTTGAAGGTTAATAACAATAGCTTATTGATGAAATGGCTATGAGATATGGGAAAGAAGATGAGAGCTAGTGAGAAGGGTTATATCTGATAAATATGAAAAACAAAGCATCTAGTTCGCTGGTCCTATTTAACTATTCTCATAGCTGAAGCATATATCTAGCTTATGGACGGCTTTTGTTGTAAACACAAAGATAAAGGTTGGTAAAGGCAGATACACTAGATTTTTGACAAGACGCTTGAATAGGATAGGTTCCTTTGAATGCAGGTAGTTTAGTCTCAGATTGTTGGAATGGAAATAACTAGTGCTTAGAGCTTTGCAGAAATTGTTTTGATTGGGAAGTCCTGAGAATAGCTCTACCATTGCAGGATCTAGAGAAGGTACCTTTGAATGAAGATGTGACTCTATACTATGGATGACAAAGAATACTGGACACTTCTCAGTTAATTCCTGTGGCAAGGTTCTTAACAGTGAAGGTCACTTCTCAGTTAATTCCCGTGGCAAGGTTCTTAACAGTGAAGGGGACCAGCAGCACAGTTTTGTCTTTGAAAGCAATTATAGAAGTCAAAACTGCCCTATAAATATCAGCTATTTTTTGTGACTATCCTCACATGATGTTTGTCTCACTCAAATGAACCTCCAAAGAAAGGTTTATACATTTGCAGCAGATGTTTTTTGTTTAGCGGTGCAGAGAAGAGAAGTACTTGTCTTTTTATATAGTTCCCTGCATCAAGGCAGATCTGTGCCTGTTCCCAAACTATTTAGAGTTCATTTTGTAATGCCATTCACTGTGAATGATCTTTTGACCGGCTGGGGGGGGTTGAAGGATTAAAATAAATCAGTGCAAAAAGTATGGAAGACACTGCCAAAATGTCTCTGTTGGGTTATATGGAAGGATGCTGGATGCTTCGAAGGGAAAATGAAGACTGTTCCAAAGATTAAATCCAAATGCTTTTGGCTTTTGGATTTTCGGTGTAATTTACAAGATGCAAAAAATGTCAAAGATGAAAATAGTATGTTGAGTTCATAGAGTCAATACAGGAATAGAAGCGCATTCCGGAGGAAACCTTCTTTTTGTTTTGGTACAGAAGGACTACAAATTATTTTGGAACTAGCTTAGAGCCAGGGTTCCATAATAATGTGATATAATATACCATCTTACCTTTTCTAAAAAATAGCTATTCAGATTTGAACTTTCTGAATTACAACCAACACGCATATAGTAAAGTGCACATCCAACCCAAATCAGACCAAAAATTACCATCATAACCTTGCTCAAATTTTGATACGTCAATACACGAGCCAAAACTGTTGTCATGTCGTTAGGTGAAAATTTCTTTCTGCATTTTCCATCATTACATGTCATGCAATGTGGCTTAACATTAACTGTTTTTCCATCATGTCAATAGTTTGAGGACATGGGAACACACTTTAAATAGCCTAATCCAACCCAACCCAAATTTCAATAATATATATATACCCTAATGAGGAATCTTTAGATTAACCCACTTTGAACTCCAAGTTGGGGCAACAAAAAGTATAGCTTTGATCCTCATAATAATTCTTGGCAATAGATAATTGCTTCTTGCAGGACATAAACTGTGTGATGAACAGATAGAACATAATCTGATGGAACACAACTAACGCTGTGGGGAAGGAACAGAACCAGCAAATAGTTGTATTTTAGGGTCTTACAAATCAATATCAGAAATAAAGGAAATTTCTCATGCTTTTTCTATTGAAACTTTTTGGTCTTAACATGAACTCTTGGAAATTTACCAACTAAAAAAGATCTATCAAACACGACTAAGGCTCAATTAAAGGACGAGCACTAGCAAATGGTTATATATATATTTGCTCAACATTTCACAGTCAACATCAAAACGACCAAACAAATAAAATCTGAAAGGATAAGCTCTATGTATCATCTATGGAAAGACATTTTGAAAAATCTATCAACACAAGTGTACTAAAAGCACATAAAATCATTTGGCTAATCTATAAAGCATTGACAAGCAAGCAATGTGTCTTGTTTATCCAGCTTCATCAAATTTAACCAGTGACTACGATAGAAAGAATCCAAAGTGAAAGGGAAGCACATTTTGTGCTACTAGAAAACAAAGAACAAGGTCTTAGTATTAAGGTACATAATATGCCTACTAAAGCACAGGTTAATACAAGCTCACCAAAAGAAGCAACCGGAGATTACCAGATCCTAGACACATCTTCCTAGAGATGGAGAGCCCAGGATATGGTAAGAACATCTTTTGGGATCGGAATGGTCTCTGAAAAATTTTGAAATGTGCGACAATCAAAGCATTACTTTCCAATTTCCACATTGACACAATACAATGTCTCGCACTTGTAGGTGGCCCTTGAAGCTCAGTTGCTTTTTTAGTTTAGTATTGTATTGATACCAGTAGTCTATGTTGCTCGGACTCTTCAAAAATATCGACGGGTGCGTGTTGGATCCTCCAAAAATAGTGTATTTTTGAAGGATCCGACACGGGTACGGCAGCATTTTTGGAGAGTCCGAGCAACTTAGCCAGTAGTTCTTGTTTTCTATTTCTTCTCTCTTTATTGATTTATATAATCCTCATCACCTTGTACAAATCTAATGAGCCAAATAATAAATCAATAAAGAGATATAAAGAAGAAGCCATTTGAACAAACAAGTCTAATAAGCATATAGAAGCATTTGATTAATTTATCACCAAAAGCTCAAGTTTTTTGAAAAGGAGGGGAAGGCAAGATATTTTAATGAAACTAATAACTTATTTGATGAGTTGGAGAAAACCCTGCATAGGAGGAGGACGAGGAAAAATAATAAAAGCATGACGCCAAAGCCCAGAATTCAATGCATCTTACCATTACAGCAAGATTTGTTCACACTTGCTATCTCTTTTGAAAACTACATAAGTAAAACTTGAAAAAGGTATACGAGGAATTAAACATCACACCTGTTATTTCTATTGAAACTAGTTACATAAATCCCGTGCTATGCACGGGGCTCAATATTTATTCATAATTTTTTTTTATGTGATATTAACTAAATGACATTAAATCATCTCATCTACTAATACACCAAATTAATACATGCATGATTTTTGCTAATACACTCTACCAAACGACCTCTAAGTGTAAAATAAATATCTTATAATATGATTAACATTGATAAATTTTAAGTGGTACTGATTAAACAATTTTAAATTTTTACTCTAAAATATATTATAATATATATTTGTGTGGTAGTAAATCATCTCTTTTTTTTCATGCAAATCTAATGTGAAGAGGTCCATTGAGATTTTCATAATTAAAAAACTTTTCGTTATTGATCGTTGATTTTTTACCCAAAGCAATTACAAAATATACACAAATATTATCAACACTCGATAAAGCTATAACTAAAGGATATGAATTTAAAACTAAAGGCCATAGCTCAAATGGGTCCAATTATTTTAATAAAATAGTACGACTAATTAAATTAAAGGGTATAAATTTTTTGAGAGTTAACCAAAAAAGGAATCCCTCAGGCATTAGACATGGCATTAACTATTGAAGGCAAGGCGCAGCAGGCCCTGCGCCTTTGCCCTTTTGGTATGATAAAAATATTGTTTGCCGTTTTGGTTAATTCTCAAAAAAATTATACCTTTTTGGTTCCGGACTCTAAATTTTTTACGAAAATGTCCTTGCTGAAGCAGACATGTTGACGGAGACTTGCCTGCTTCAGTTTCAACTGTCTCTTATATAATAAGAGAATCTACAAAAGTAAAAATTGAGGAAGGTATACGAGGAAGAAAATAAGGATGTGCACCTCTAAACATAGTTTTCTTTGTAAATGCCACGTTTATGTACACCTTCAAACTGCAGCCTCCCTCAGGATCATCCCCATCCTTTTTTACATCCCAAAAACCCTGATGTAAAAAACACAAATATTATGAGCAACAAAGTATAAATAAGAAAATTTCAACATAACCAACGACAATAAGCCCCCCTCCCCAACACACACACACCTATAACAAAAGAATCCTAAAGCACAAATATATTCAAAATAACTGTGGACAAAAGAAGACATTGTTTGACAGTCTACGATTCTACTAGAAATATAATGGGCAAATAGAGCACGGTGGATTACAGTTAAGAGTAGGCATCAGAATAGACTTAGATGTGAAACACACACCAAATACGCAGAACTATAGACTCAATAATGTTATCAAGAAAAAATGCTCAGCGGAAAAGTATCTGCCCTTCTTTCACTCATAGATATTTCCTTCCCGTGGCAAAATCCTTACCTCTATATTCATATTCAAGCATCATATAAGAATCAGTAATCTGTAAAATAGCTGGTTATTCAGTTAGATTTCTTTTTGATAAGTATCAGTTAGATTTTCAATGAACTGACAAACTACAGTTACTGTACTCGGGATATTTTCTTTCTGATGAGAAGTCGTCAATAATCTGACTTCAAAATATTTGTGAAGGAAAATGTTTTCAACTCATGAGTGACAGAAGTTAATTTTTTCCCTTTTGACAAAAAATTTCATTCTTAGGAAAATGTGATAGAGAGACACACTAAGAAAATGAAATTTCAAGAGATGCACAGAGATCCTAGAAACAGACTCTGTGTCTGTGTCTGTGTGTGTCAGAGCTAGGGAGATAGAGAGAGGAGAGCAAGAGGCCAGGGGACAGAGCATATGAAGATAGGAGTGAAAAAGAGAGAAGGGACATATACATTCATACATATATATATATATATTACATACATATGTGTGAATAACTGTAGTAGCCGGGCTAGCTTGCGCACACCTCGACTAATTCCACAAGACACCTACCATCTCCTCCCCGCACAAGTACCGGATAACTCTATCCACCAAGTGTGTGTTTGTGTATATTTATAAATGTAGTATTTGGCTAGCTTGCGCACACCTCGACTAATTCCACAAGACACCTACTACATCTCCTCCCGACAGAAGTATAGGATGACTCTGTCCACCAAGGATTGGAGGTTACCTGGTAAACTAGTATGATCTGGGTCATAATAAGGAAGCTAATGATAGGATAACACATCTAGTATATAGTGCAGAACTATCTTGTTTGTATATGTGTATACTAGACATAATGAGCCCGTTTGTATGATTTTAAATATTTTAAGTTATTAATTATTGTGATTTATAGTACTTTTAACGTAGTTTTCAAATAACACATTTCATTTTGTCTCTCAATTTGAGTGACAAATGTGAAATTTTAAGAGTCGATCAAATTCTTGATATATTTTTAAAAAAAATTAAATTAGTAAAGATTGTGATTTGCGATGCCTTCTACGTAATATTAAAATAATATATACTTATATATAAGAGGCAGTATAAGCTGCTCAAGCAGGCAGCAGGTCGACATGTCTGATTCAGCAACTTGAGGGTGTATTCGTAATTTCTTATGGTTCTTTCGTTTTAATTTCTTTGTCTTATTTTTTGTGTTAAAAAAATACTACTAATCATGATAATTAATGACTTTAAATATTTCTAAAAAACATGTTACGTGAGAGCATAAAAATATCATAAACTGTGATAATTGATAGCTTAAAATATTTTAAAAATAAATAAATAATTCAATTTAGTGTTAAAAAATGCTACTAATCATGATAATTAAAGTTGCTCAAGCAGGCAGCAGGTCAACATGCCTGCTTGAGCAGCTTGAGGTACATCCGTAATTTTTTTATGGTTCTTCCGTTGTAATTTGCTTATCTTATTTTTAATGTTAAAAAATGCTAGTAATCATGATAATTAAAGTTGCTCAAGTAGGCAGCAGGTCGCGGCGTGCCTGCTTGAACAGCTTTGAGGGTATATCCGTAATTTTTTATGGTTCTTCCGACACGGCAGCTTGAGCACCTTGAGGGTATATCCGTAATTTTCTATGGTTCTTCCATTGTAATTTGTTTGTGTTATTTTTTTTTTTTTTGAGAAGGTTAACGGGTATTATAAACAAATGAGATACACCAATAGTGTACTCATGTAGTGATTACATCAAAAGTATCAATCCAGAGGGATCTGTCATCTAAGATTTACAAAAATTAACTAGAAATAAAGAAATCTCCCCCGGATCCTTAGGTACAGAAGTGGTGCACCAATAGTACAAAGTTGACAGACAATTC
>JBCEWC010011366.1:0-16764 GCA_038996855.1 Solanum aculeatissimum | reverse complement strand
ATCTCAGTAGAGTTGTCATAGACATATGCATGATAAGTACAGGTTGTATGTTGGTTCTCTCGGGCCTAGAGGGCACCAAGTGTCTGTCCGTCTTTGTAGAGTTGGAGGCGTGACACTTAGCCTAAACAACTTGGCAAAGAGTGACATTTGATTATCATACCTAGATGACTATAAATAGTCTTATGTAAATAGAAATAAATATAATGGAGAAAAATTGGAAATATACAAAAAAAAAAATCTTTTAATTTTATACCTTTTAATATATTTTATAATTTTCTTCTTCGTATTTCTTTTAATATTAGCTTTTATAGCAGAATAAATATATTTTAAAACTTTACTTAAAACCTCACTCAAATCTAATTTTCAAAAATATTTAAGAATCTATAGCCTAATAAGCTCTAGCTACCAGAAATTTTCTTGTACGTTCGCAACTATGGCTACTTTGTTACTCTTTTCATCTCAGTTTATATGACATTATTATTTGATTTGATACGATATTTAAAAATAAAAAAAATTAAAATTTATGATCTACAATAATTCTTAAATATTTGTGTAACTAACTAAAAGTAAAAAAGAAAAATTAAAATTAAATTATTTTTAATTATAATAAAATAATATTATTATGAGGACGAAGGTCGAAAAGAGTATATGTAAGGGTTGAGATTTCCAGGCTGGTGTAAGATGTTTACGTGATATTATTTGGATACTTCCAATTTCAACGTTACACTAGCCACCAAATACTTTCCCTGAAATACAAACCAATTCTGACGTCTTGATACCTCTTTAGACATGTTTTCTCCAGATGACTCCAACCTTCTTTTCAGGAAAAAAGAAGAATAGCGAAACGTAACGCCAAAAATATGTTGGTCATTTTTCACGTCAAAAAGCCTTCCACCTTTTCGTCTCGTCCTCAACTTCTAGGCGTTTCAACATGAAAATAAAAATATAACTTAAAATAGAGATTGATTTAAAATTGAATTATGCACAAATATATATTTTCTTCATTTAAAAAATAATAATTAATATTTTTTTTAAATGATCTCTTTGTTTTTTTGGTAACACTTTAATTTCAATTTTCCACTTAACATGTTTAAGGTTACAAGATTAAAGAATATTTTGATATATTTAATATAACTTTAATTTAAGATTACAATAAAAAAATCTTCTTTATATTCTTAAACTATATGACAAATTAAAATACGTTATTCTTTTGAAACGAAAAGAATAATTTAATTTTAAAATATTTACTCTTCCTTATAGACATGAAAATTCGACAATTATCTATAACCTTCAAGATCTTTTTAAGACATTGCATACCGTCAAACATTAAATGACGGAATGCATGATTTCATGTGTGTTTTTTTAAATGGTTAAAAAAAAAGGATAATATTATACCCAAAGTAGAAGAGATTACACAATCATATGACTATAGGAGTATCACTTAGGATACACAAGTTGTAAAGTCGAGCCAAAAGCACTACTAATATTAGATAGAAGCGGTCATAAGCAAGTATGTGATTGATGTGTCAATATTTATAGATTTTCTTCTTTTTTTTAAATTGACTAAATATTTTACTCTTAATGTATGTAGTTTCCTTTGATTTCGGACCTAACAACTCACATGTATATTCAGAATCGAAGCTGAATCAACAACATTTGAATCCTACTGTGCCATTTGTTTACTTCACTACATCATTGTCCTTTATAAACATACTTGATAACATGATTATTTATTTAAACTCTAATTACAAGTTAAATTGATAACATGATTATTTATTTAAACTCTAAGTACAAGTTAAATTCATTTCCAGAGAAACAGTATCATTTTACAAATTCTGCACCAGAAAAACAGGTGGCAAAAAGACAAAAGAACTTAGAAGAAATATGTTATTAGCCCACAAAGAAGAAAATATTCTCCACTTGCTTAGTGAGAAAGGAAAGCTTTTCGGTACCACAAAAGTTGATGATTTTGTCCTTGTCTTCGTCATGCTAATCTGTAGGCGTTTTCTTTTACAATTTCCAATTCTTTTCTAATACTCCAGTTCTATGAGTATATATATATAGTTGTATACCAAAGTATAGTAACTGTGACCTCTTTCCTTTATTACTAACTGACTAAATGGGTGGTGGATGTCACTCTCTTCAAGCTGCACTGTTTCTTACTTGTTCCTTCTTCTTAACACTCACTCTTGCTGGAGATAGACAATCCTACATTGTTAGAGTCCAAAATGACTTGAAACCTTCTGTGTTTTCTGATGTTGAGCACTGGTATAGCTCCACCCTTAGAAGCCTAAGGAGTAATCCTCTTAAATTTGATGAGGATGAGGAGTTCCTTCATGTGTACAAAACCGTTTTCCATGGCTTCTCTGCAAGACTCACTGCAGAAGAGGCCCAAGAACTGGCTAGTTTTCAGGGAGTTCTCTCAGTTTTACCCGATCGGCTTCATCAGCTTGATACCACTCGTTCACCTCACTTTCTGGGGTTGGATTCATCAACAGCATCTCCGACGTCATCTAATCTTGTAACCGAATCTGATTCCGGTTCTAATGTTGTTATTGGTGTGCTGGATACGGGTATATGGCCAGAACGACCAAGTTTTCATGATCAAGGTATGGGACCCATTCCATCCTTTTGGAAAGGGGAGTGTACACTAGGTGAAAGTTTCACAAAAGCTAATTGCAATAAAAAGATTATTGGAGCCCGATATTTTACCTCTGGCTATGTGGCAAAAATGGGGAGGATGAATTCCTCTACTGACATAAAGTCTGCAAGAGACACTGAAGGGCATGGAACGCACACAGCATCCACTGCTGCTGGCAGAGCCGTTGGGGATGCTTCTTTCCTGGGATTCGCTAAAGGGGTTGCAGTTGGTATAGCACCCAAGGCACGAATTGCTGCCTACAAGGTTTGTTGGAAAAGGGGTTGCATGGATTCTGACATCTTAGCGGGATTTGATAAAGCTGTGGATGATGGTGTCAATGTTATTTCAATCTCCATAGGTGGTACTGCTGTTCCTTACAATCTCGATCCCATAGCAATAGGATCCTTTGGAGCAATGGATAAAGGCGTTTTTATCTCTGCTTCAGCAGGCAATGAAGGTCCAAGAACAATGACCGTAACCAATGTAGCTCCATGGATTACAACCGTGGGAGCTAGCACAATTGATAGAAAATTTCCTGCTGATCTTGTTCTTGGAAATGGAAAGAGAATCGCTGGTGCATCAGTATATAGAGGTGATCCTTTACAAGTCAATAATTTTCATCATTTACCCTTGGTATATGGTGGTAATGCTTCAGTGGATTTAAGAAATGGTGCTAGGCATTCTAGTAGCTTCTCTGCAGCAACATGCATGCCTGATTCTCTAGATAAAGAGCGCGTACGTGGGAAGATTGTGGTCTGCGATCGCGGTGGCACTCCAAGAGTGTCAAAAGGAGAGATCGTTAAGGATGCTGGTGGTGTTGGAGTCGTTGTAGCAAATGTAGCCCCCATGGGAGAAGGCCTAATTGCAGATGCACACTTGATCCCTGGTCTTGGGGTGACTGAGTCAGCGAGTAACCTCATTCGTGATTACATTAACTCCAACGACAATCCAACAGCCTCTATGACTTTCTATGAAACTCAAGTTGGGGTAAAACCGGCACCTGTAGTTGCATCTTTCTCTTCAAGAGGACCAAGTGCCGAGTCTATTTTTGTTCTCAAGCCAGATGTGATTGCGCCTGGAGTTAATATCTTAGCGGCTTGGCCAGATGGTATTGCACCTACTGAGCTATCATCTGACCCACGTCGCACCCAATTCAATATTGCTTCGGGAACATCTATGTCGTGTCCACATGTATCCGGTTTAGCAGCTTTACTGAAAGGAGCTCATCCATACTGGTCACCAGCAATGATTCGTTCAGCTCTCATGACAACTGCATACACCATAGATCAACAAGGCAATCCATTACTAGATGAAAAATCCTATAACATTTCAACGACATCGGACATGGGTGCGGGCCACGTGGATCCGGAGAAGGCTGTTGATCCTGGATTGGTTTATGACATTACAGTCAATGATTATTTGAACTTCTTATGTGCCTCTAATTATAGTGGTAGGGATATTAGACAGATTGCTAAGAGAGCAGGGAGTTGCACAGGGAAGCATGAGCATAAGCCTTGGAATTTAAATTATCCAGCAATCTCAGTAGTAATTGATTCGATGGAATTGCAAGAAGTACAAGTGATAAGGACTGTGACACATGTTGGTGAGGCACCATCGACCTACACAGTATCGGTGACAAATCCTAAAAGTGCCACGGTAACTGTAACTCCAACGAGTATGAATTTTAGAGAAAGGGATCAGAAACAAAGTTATATGGTTCGAATCAAGGCTGAGAAATTGGCCGTGACAAGTTTAAACTCAATGGTTGAAGTGGGAAAGTTGACTTGGTCGCATGGGAAACACCATGTGGTTTCCCCTCTTCTTGTTGTTTGGAAACAAGGGCTATGAAATCATGATATAAATGGCTTCCATTATCTATAAAATACATATTCTACTAAGTTGTATACAGTTAGCCCTTTTCCTTCAACTGCTTTTTACTAAAATTCTGAACCTCTTAATTAATTCTTCAATGTATTTTCAAATTAATCTCAACCCTTCTTTCTCAAATTAATAAAACTGCAACCTAATTATGACAATTAACTAGAACCCACGATTAATTAACAAAATTGAAAGAAAGATTACACTACAGTAAAATGGTCGCACTTGATAACAACTACCTGTTACATTACATGTTTTGATAATTAACAAACCATAAGATCAAATAGTTGGAACCAGGTCCTAGGTGTTATGCTGATATACAAATGGCAGTGTTAGAGTCACCTGTAAAAGTTGTCAGGTCGGTGAAAAGATGCATGTTATATCTACGCTCATCGTACTGATGGACCAATGGGATTTCAGAAGCTCTTTTGTATGTATGCTAAAAGGATCACTTCACAAAGAGAAAAAGTGACTTTTGAAATGAAAGAATTTTTAAACAAAAAGTGCAAAGCTCATATTGTCTCCTGCTGAGATACACGACATCAAGAACTGGGGGACCTGATAGAGTGAGTCTAATAGAGTATTCTAGTTAATGTTGTGTTGGTGTTGATAGTCTTGTAAGATCATTGTCCTAATCTATAAAGGAATCATGATCAGTAAGTGTGAAAGGTGTTTTGGATTCTTGGTTAGCTATGACCTTGAATCTGTAGGCAGAAGTTTACATTAACTAGAGTTAGTTATGTAGTGGGGCAGTTGTAAAACTACTAAGTCTCTAAGTCTTGTAAAATAGGTGTATTACAAGCAAGTGGGTGAAGAGGGGTAGTATCTAGTTACAATAGGTTGTAATAGATTACGTTGCTTTTGCACCTTAGTGAAGTTTTGTTTTGAAAATCCTGTGGGACAGGTCATGGTTGTTTCTCCCTTAAGCAAGGAGTTTTTTCACATAAAATCTTGTGTTCTCGTTGTCCGCATTTCAATTGTTCTTACTATTGTTACACTGTTACTATGTTGAGGGACCTGGTCCCTAACTATAATGGACGCATACATTCCAACAATTGGTATTAAAATAGGGATCTCTAATCGGCTAACATCTAGAGATATTCCTGTAGTAGGATGGATGCTCCACTTAACTTGGAGGAAGGACAATCACCCACACGACCATCGAGGTTCAATAGGTAGTTCTACAGCTGGTGAAAAACTCCCATGCATGACTTTATCGTGGCTCAAGACAGTGAGTTGTGCAATTTTTTTTAGGTGGTCCATATGTTCCTACTATTGAAGTCAAGAAGGTGAAATCAACAAAGTTGTTCCCAAGACTCGACAATAATAAAATGAAACTGACAGAAGGAAGATTAAGAAGAACTACTAAGCTAAAAAGCTTCTTGTGTGTGAAATAGGTGCAGAAGAATACAATAAGATATCAGCATGTGAATCTGCAAAAGAAATGTGGGATTTTTTGGAGAATGCTCATGAAGGGACTGAATAAGTTAAGGAGTCCAAAGTTGACATGTTGACTTCTCAGCATGAGAACTTCATCACGAAGGAAGGAGAATCAATCCATGATATGTAGATCAGATTCTTATCAATACCAAATGAGTTGAGATGTCTGGGAGAGACTATCAGTCAAAGCATGCAGGTTAGGAAAATTCGAAGAGTTCTTCCTAAGTCTTGGGAGAGCAAGGTAGATACCATCACTGAAGACAAAGATTTGAAGACTCTCACCATGGATGTACTCAATAGAAATCTGCAAACTCATGAGTTAAACAAGCAACATGATTCAATCAAAAGGGATAACAAGAAGGACAAGTCCGTAGCTTTGAAATCTGCTCAGAGTGATGATGATGAGGATGGATTAGATATGACCTATTTGACTCACAAATTTCAAAAGTTTGTGAGAAATCATGGTGGTTTTTGAAAGAAAAGCAACACCGGTAGAACCTCTAACAATGTTGAGTTGTGCCATGAAAGCGAAAAATCAGGGCATTCTGTCAAAGAATGTCCCTAGAATAAAGTTGAACATAAGGAAACCAATTTGATAGTGAAGAAGGTCCTGGAAGCTTGGGAAAACACCTCAAGTGAATCTAAAGAGTTAGAACAACATGAAGATGCCTCTATGCTAGCCATGAAAGATAATGATTTTGATACATTATTTGCCTTTATGACAAAGTCTGATGATGAAGCTGAGGAGGAGGTAATATTGCTTGATCTGAAGGAGAATCTAAATCTTTACTCTGTAAAAAGACTAAAAAAACTAGCTTGTGGGTTAATTGATTCCTTATGTAAGCTGACTGCTGAAAAAGATTTCTTAAACAGTAGCATTGACATCTTTCAAGATAAGAAAACCATTTTATCACTTCAAATGTTTGATCTGGAAGAAAAATTGTTGCACTTGAGGTTGAAAAAATGATCTCTAGAAAATGTTAGAAGAAGACTCAAAATCTGATGTGAAGCCTAAAGGCAAGACAAGTAATGTTGAATTGAATCTTGAAGAGAATTTAAAATACTCTGAGATAAAATTAATGATGTCACTTGAAAAAAAATATTCAACTAGAAAGGAACCTCATGAAACTAAAGGATAAACTGAACAAATCTCTTAAATAGACAGCTTCCTCAAAACTCTTGTCTGACATGACTACTCAAAGGAGTAATGAGGAAAGGGGGTCTAGCCTATGTGAAAAATAATAGATCCTCTCTTTAATCCCCATAGCAAGTATGTTTCTATGTAAGATAACTTACTATGTCTACATTGTGGAAGAAATAATGGACATCCAAAAGGTGACTGTGAAGCATTGAAAAAGGTTGCTCAAAATTAGAAACATCATTCATATGTGGTTGAACCTTTTAAAAAGGGTTCAAACAAGGCGTCAGGTCCAAGGTATGGCAAGTCTCAAGGAAAATTGCCTCCCTGGACTAAGAAACTCTTGATTATGCCTCTATCTGCATTTTGGGATCTCAAGTTAAAATGGATTTCCAAGACTAACAAGTGATCCTTTATGCAGGAAAAGTCAAGAGGAACCAATCAGTGATGGTTTATGGATAGTGGATACTCCCAGAATATGACTAGAAGGACTGAAAACTTCCTCTCTTTGAAGGGATTGCAAGTAGGTAGTGTTTCTTTTGGAAATGCAAAAAAAGGTTACATTCTGGGGATCGGAAGAATTGGGAAGTCTTTAGAAAATTCTATTGAGGATGTGTACTATTTAAATGGTATAAATACAGTTTACTAAGTGTGTCCTAGATCTCTGATAAGGGGAATGAAGTCATATTTTTGTCTAAAAAGTGTTTATTTACCGACCTGTCCACCAAGAAGGTGATTTTTACTGCTAATAGATGCAAGAATATATATGTAGCTTATCTCAACTCAACTCAACTCAACTCAAGGTGATAGCTTAACCGATCTCAGGGCTCAAGATGAAACAACTGATTTATGACATAGAAGATTAGGACATGTTAGCACATCCTTTCTGAACAAACTTGTGGCAAGGGACTTGGTTCATGGACTTCCAAAGATCAAGTTTGGTGATAACAAAATGTACGATCTTGTGTCAAATGAAAGCAGAACAAAGTTTCTTTTGAATCCAAGAAATAAGTGAGAACATCAAGACCACTTAAACTCATTTATATGGATCTTTGTGGCCCAGTGAAAATTCAAAGCAGAGGTGGGAAGAAGTAAATACTTGTAATTGTTGATGATTTCTCAAGATTCACTTGGACTAGGTTTCTGAGACCCAAAGATGAAGTAGTTGATGTGTTGATAATCTTTGTCAAGTTGATTCTGAATCAAACTAATAGTAAAGTTGTTGGGATCAAGTTGGATCATGAGGCAGAATCTGAAAACTCTAAAATTGATAGTTTCTCCTCTAAAGTAGGTATCCATCATAACTTCTCAACTCCAAGAATCCCACAGAACAATGGGTGGTTTAGAGAAAGAATCGAACACTGGTGGAAATTGAAAGAACAATGCTTATTGACTCTGGTCTTCTTAAAAACTTATGGGCTGAAGCAGTCAATATAACATGTTATGTTACTAATAGGTGTTTGATCAAGTCCATTATCAACAAAACTCCCTATGAATTACTTTTTAATTAAAGGCCTAAGGTAAGTCATCTAAGGGTATTTAGGTGCAAATATTTTGTGCTCAACAATGGGAAGGAAGAGTCTGGAAAGTTGAATCCAAAAGTGATGAAGGAGTGTTTGTTGGGTACTTTTATACTAGCAAAGCATACAAAGTTTGTAACAACATAACACTTTGCATTGAGAAAAGTGTACATGTGATTTTTTACGAATCTGAAAAGCTTGAAAATGTGAATGAGAGAGAAGATTCAGAGATAGAGGAGCTCCTTCAAATTCAAAGAGACAACCTTCTTGATAATCCAATAGAAGATAGTTCATCTCAAAATGATGACAGTGGAAACAAGGATGATGCAACAAGGGAACAGGTGGCAGGACCTGGTTCATCCACAAATGTTGATGAAATGAACTTTCATCAGCCAGAGAATGAAGAAGTAACTAATTAGGAAGAGGCTACTAGAGAGAGTGAAGAAGCTCAACAGCCTGCAAAAGCTTCAAGATGGAAGCATAAGTCATCGCATCCCTTGGATAATTTGATCTCTCCTTTAGACTATGGTATTCACACTAGGTCTAAAACTAGAAATCTAGCAGCATTCTCAACCTTCTTATTATCTATTGAGCCAAAGAATGTTAAGGACGCATTTTGTGATACTGATTAGGTGAATTCTATGCAAGAAGAGTTGCTTCAATTTGAGAGGAGTCAAGTGTGACATCTAGTTCCAAGACCTCGTGACAGGACAATCATCGGGACCAGGTGGGTTTACAGAAACAAATTAGAAGAAAATGAAGTCATCACTAGGAATAAGTTAAGGTTGGTTGTTCAAGGATTTAGTCAAGAAGAGGGAATAAACTATGATGAGACTTTTGCATCTGTTGCAAGAATGAAGGCAATCATAATTCTTATTGTTTTTCCTACCTAAATGGAATTCAAGCATTTTCAAATGGATATAAAAAGTGACTTTCTAAATGGGCATTTCAAAGAAGAGGTCTATAGGAGGCAAGCTCCTATTTTCAAAGATGTTGACTACCCAGATCATGTGATGAAGCTTGACAAGGGTCTCTATAGACTAAAATAGACTCCTAGGGCATGGTATGAAAGGCTTTCTAGGTTTTTACTTGGTCATAGGATTAATAGAGGAAAAATTGATAACACTCTCTTCTTGAAGTCAAAAAGTATACATGCATGATTGAATTATGGAAGAAAAAAATTAGGATTCAGAGAACAAACGTAGGAATCTTACAACTTGAGAGGGACATGGTCCCTACTCAAAGGTTAGTATTCCTTTACAGTTTTTGAAATATTCATTAACACTGTCAGAAAGGCCACATGTTATTCATACCTTCTCTGAACTATTGTTCCATCATTTTGAAATTTGAAAAGATACCTCTTCTTAGGGACCAAACACTGTTTCATCTTGTTAAATCTTCTAAATTGTTTTTTCAAATATTAACATTCTAACATCCTCATTTTCTCTTTTCACTAATCCCTATCATAGTGTTCTTCACCATGTCTCAATCTACCATACCCTTCAACAAAATTATGTCCTCTGATGCAGACACACTTTCTTCTCACAAAATTGATACTCTATCTTCAACTTCTATTCACACTCCTGTTAAATCAGAAGAGTTGAAGTCCCTTGAAGCAAAAGTCTCCTCCTCACCAAATCCAAATCCATTTGTCCCAAGTCTTTATTCTTCCCTACCATCCTCTTCTACCAAGGATGACAAGCCACTACCATTTTCAGTTCTCAAGAACTTTCTCAAAATGCCCTTATTCCTTTAGAGGGTCTCACAGAGTCACATGTGCCTCATATAGTCCATACTAAGTATCAACAAACTTCTTCTCAACTAGGTCCAATTATCATATTTAATGCCAAAAAGTCTCTTTGAAAGAGATCTATTGGTTGAAAAAGGTATTGAGTCCAACATTTTGGCTGCAAGTGAAGAATGGGTGGTGCAAAGCCTGACAAAAATGAAGGGTGAAAATCCCTTTGGGAATGTGGAAAAAAATCCCTTGATTTTTCATTGGTTTTGCTTCTCCTTTCTTTGATCTGACTCTCATAAGTGTCATACAACCAGTCAATATTGTAGAAGAAGAAGAGAATGATGAAGAAGATAATATGCCTTGATCTAGAAAATCAGGTAAAGACATGACAAAAACAAAGAAAAGAAAGAAACTTATGGGAACCAATTTCCTGAAGTGGTTGATAAAAAGGAAAAGGATTGAGAAAGGGAAAGAAAAGGTAGTCGACACTGTAAAGGTAGCCAAAACTTATTCCATACGGGGTTCCCAAAAGAAACTCTTGAGTGATGTTATAACTGTCAACAAGTTAAAGACTTTCTTGAAAGCGTAAACAAAGGGCAGCTTCAGTGATTGAGGAAGACGAAGTTCCTGCAGAGAGGTTGATTGATGTTTCTAAAGAAGGAGATGATAGTGACAGTGAGTCTGATGCAGTTATCATCGAGATAAAAAACATGAGTAAGAGTAGTAAGGGTTCAAGCAAAAAGATAGGCAAAGGATCCAAAAGTAGAAAGCAAAGCCAGAAGGATAGGGTCAAGATAAAATATGATGAATCTGCTCCTAACAAGGAACCAGGTTTAGTGAGTAAGAAGGCAAGGTTGAAAAAATAGTGAGCAAACATGTGAGATTTAAATTCTTTAGAAACAAAAGGTACTAAGTGATAGGGTGTTTGAGCCAGAAGCGAAGGGCCAGTAGGGAATGAGTGATTTAGTGGACGCTATGGTAATCCAAGGTTGAGTTCATTTATTTGAGTGGCTTGTTCCCTCTCTTCATGAGTTGGAAGTCAATCAATTTTACTACAATTTGGAGTTCACTGAGGATGGTGATTTTGATAAAATAGTGGATGGAGTTACATTTCACATAACAGAAGAAATTATGGGTTTGAAGGTAGAAAGGGAAGGCGTTAGGAGTGTTAGTGACTGTGGTCCAACAAAGACTCTTAGCTGGAAAATTACCTAATTTGAGTGGTGCTAGTGTATCTAAAAAAAAATTAAAGGGACAATATTAGCTATATTTTGAATTTGTCAACAAAGTTATTCTTTCTAGGTTTGAGAAGCGAACCATAGCTTCTTCTGTAGACCTTTTTATTATGGAAACCTTGAGTAAGTTGGATACAATCAATTTTCCTGCCTTGATGATGGAACATATTGTCAAGATCATGACAGTCAAGGATGGTAAGAATGGATTAACATATGGGTATCTGTTGAATAAGGTCTTTGAACACTTCAGCATCGAGTTGGGCAGAGGCTACCTAGTACTATCAAACAAGTCTTCTCACAGACTACTCTAGTGAAATGTGAATGTCTTGAAGGTCAAACTAGAAATAAGGCAAATCTTGGGTCTCTAATCTTCTAGATCAACAAGACAAGCTCAAGCAGCAAATTGAAGAGTTAACTGTTGTTATCACTACTAGGGATGCTGACATTGGGATGCTGACATTGTGAGGTTGAAGGCTCAGATAGCTCAGGGATTGATAGAGGAATCTGGTTCGGAGGAGATTTCAAGGTTGACGACTGATAATAATGAGCTGAATGTTGAAGTGAAGTCTCTCACTCAACTTCTTCAATCCCATCAAGAACACAACACCAGAATGATTCTTCTACTTCAATCCCTTACTCCCCAAACCACCCTCTTCATAAGTTTTTTGTTTCCTGGTCCTTTATCTTTTGCAGTGACTTGCTGGCCTATTTTGACTTTTTTTTGTTTGTTCTTTGGATATATTAAGAATACTCTTCTGTGCTAATTTATGTTTGTTTTTCTCTTTATTTTAATCTTATGCAAAGTGACTCTACTTATCTTAATATTGCTCCAGTGTCTATGAATTCAATTATTTTTCTCTTTCATTTAGTTTACTGTTCCTGTTTTAATGATGCCAAAAGAGGGAGTAATGGGTAAGCATTAATATGGAGGAGTAGTGTCTATTTCAAGGGTAATTCTATCGATTTCAGGGGGAATGCTAATTTCAAGAGGATCGTTAATTTCAGGGGGATCACTCATTTCAGGGGGAACTAGTTGTCACCATTTTATAGTTTGTCATCATCAAAAAGGGGAAAAATATTACATTATATATTTTGATGATTAACAAACCATGAGATCAAATAGTTGGGAACAGGTGCTAGGTGTTATGCTGATATAGAAATGGCAGTGTTGGAGTCCAACTTTAAAAGCTGCTAAGTTGATGAAAAGGTGTCCATTGTGTCTGCGCTCATTGTACTTGTCAGGATCTAAGCCTAGGGCCTAAGTATGACATAGTGAATAGGAACTCAAGGGTACACAAACAACTTTCATAGCATATTTAAGCACATCCTTGGTTGTGGAAACATAGATCAAGCATCAATAAATCAAACTAAGGGAATTCGGGACTTCAGGATGCAAGCTATGGGGATAGAGGGGATAAGGAATTGTCATCATTCAACCTAAACAAATAAACTAAGGGAAGGGATTATGGGACACACTCTATGGGGAGTAGGGACTTAGGAAGGGCACCGCTTGTCATCAATATCATCAACAACATACAAAGGATAGGAACTAAAAGAAGATCATCATAGCTGCATAAGCGCCATAAGAGTCATACGTAAACAATCATCAAACAATACCTCTAAGCATAAGTGGAATGGGCGCCGAGACATGTCCCAGAATCACCCTCAAAAGTATATAACAAAAGTAATGAAGTCTTAGCATAAGCAAGATAGAAAATGGTTGTTGTCATCGGAATGAAGGACTCACCACAAGAAAATCTCCAAGAAAACGTACTAGCCACGGGGAGGTGGATGAATAGAAAGTTTGGTCCCTACATGGTTAGATCAAGTAGGCAAAGATTATGCGTTAGTACTTGGAATGTACTAAGTATGTGAGGTGCAATACAACAGAGATCATAAGCCATAATAACCAAGATGCAGAATCATATACAAAAATAATAAGCTCAATTTGATATGAATGATGAATGCCTTAGTTAAAAACATGCATGAAAGACAAACATAATCTCATGAAATAACATACATATGTTGGAAGAGACCGTAGTCGACAATTAAGACCATGTGAGCTACTACATGGAATCCTGATGTTTCTTTCATGTCGGACAAGGAGTGGTCTACTTGCCAAGGTAAATCATCTCTCACCTTATAGGAACATCACCCCTTTTCTGAGAGAGAGTTTTACAAATGCCTTATGAGGACTTTATCTATTTCGATTAATATATATATAACAAGATGCCTTACAGGAACTCTATCCTTTTTGCTCATTATTTATGCATGTATCACATGGGAACCCTACTCTTTTTTGTTAATGCAATAAACAATTAACAAAACTATGGTGGCATCGTAGTTACGGGACTATGGCAATCTACCAAGGTCCTCTCGGTGCTAAGCCTACATCCCATGGAATACTTAACTCATATACATAGTCATATCATACATAACTTCTTAATTCATAGCATCATCATAAGAGTAGCTCCTCGAAATCATAAAATCATAGCATCATAGAAGGGCTCCATATCTTTCATAACTTTCACAACATTCTCATGAATTCATAACCTACTTATTAGCACTTATACATTTACAACAGTCGTGGCTTGCCTATTGTTAATTGTGAAAATGACTTTTAAGAAAAAATTTGTTTAAAACTTAATTAATTTAAGAGAAAACCAATTTTTCGAGAAATAGACAAAACAGAGTCACCACTTAATTTTTTTTAAAAAAGAAATTAAGAAAACTTAAACAATTTTAAGACTCTAACAAAAAAGTCCTAAATCTAGAGAAAATGGGTAAAGGTCCTAATTTTCACTTTGAGAAGATAACAATCACTCAAAATGGTCGCTAACGTGTGATTGACTAACGATTAAACTTATTTGACTAACTTTCAGAAAAAATAATCTAAGACTTATGACAGTTAAAAATCATTCGAGTAAAAACTTATTTAAGTATTTAGAGATAAGTTAAAAAAAGAATTTAATCAAAATTCTTAACTTTAAAAACAAAGCTTATAAAGGGTAATTTGAAATTTTAAAATTTTAATTTCGACCAAAAATGACTAAGTAATGAAATATTCAAATTTATTTAAAAAATAAATAAATAAATGAAATACTTTAAACGAGCAAAATTTGCGAAAAAGCTAAAAAAAAAAGTTGGAAAAATGAAATATCTTTTCTAAAGAAAAATAAATAACCTAAATCCATTAAATAATTAAGAGAGAGTAAAATCTAATAGAATTCAACTTAAACATGATTAAAAGTAAAACCACTATTTTTAATTTTTTTTTTTTGATAACTTGACCTCTTTAAATAATGTAAGTGGCTAAATTTGTCAAAAAGACTAAACTATACGAAATAATGATAATAATATCAAACATAAATTAACATGAAATGGTTTGTCTTTGGGGATTGAATTAATTTAATTAAGCAAATAAATAAATGTTAGTATTCAAATACACACAAGTAAATGAATAAATAAATAAATAAATAAAGTAAAGCACAAGAAGAGCGTTAATATTTTTGGGCTTTTACTCATTTCCCTTAAAAAGGACAAATTACAAAAATACACAACATTTGAAAACTTAATTACAATTATTCCCTACCATTTAAAAAAATTACTAAATTCTCTTTTTTCGCTATTTTGCTGATACATAACACACATTTATAAACTATCAGTTAATTTCACTGATACCTAATAAAATTAAACAACCAATTAATTACTGATACGTTTTTTTAATGTTTTTAATATATTAAAACTGATATAATCTAATTTTTAATAATTGATACACACAGATCATCAATAACCCTAAAATTCGCATAGTATCAATGCTAATGTTTATGTATCAACGTTTCTTAAAAAATAAAGAATTTTTAGTAATTTCAGAAAAAGTTGATATATATTGAGATTATGCATGTAACGTATGGGATTTCTATAATTTATACTAAAAAAAATGTTGCTGAAGTTTGGGCTTTTAAGCCCTATTTCTGCTGTATCGCGCCGCTGTATACATGCTGCATATCAGTGTATACAGGGCTGTTTTGACTTCCCAAAAATTCTGTATCAACCTCCTCAACTTGTGATAGCTTTTCGAACCCCATAAACTGATGAGGCTGACTCGAAAGCATCGATCTCAGATTTTGATTCAATTCGAAATGCAAATGAGGAGAGAGTCCGTTGTGGACTCAAAGACAAGTCACATGAAACATGAAGGAAAATGGATTAATATTTGCACGAGATTAACAATCCATAAACAATAAACTTACATTAGCATTAGCTCATCACGAGATTCTATTTCACATAAAAGCATAGAAAACGTATACGCCCACCAATCAAAAAAATAAATAAATAAAGAATAATGATAATAATAAAAAATTAACAAAGTAAAAATAAAAATAAAAATACATATTGCTTACTTAAATTTTAAACCATGACAAATAACAAATGATGGCTAGATGCATTCAACAAAGAAGCAAACAAAGTTTTAATAATATTTAGAAAAAAAAATACAAACTTAAACTCATGCTATCTAAAGATCTATTTACATATCAATTGAAGTTGGTTAAGCCATCTTTCAACTCTCAAGCATATAATCGTTTTACAGAAGGGAGGAAAACAACCTATCAAAGAAGTGTAACACCATATTCATAAAATGGATTAACATGAAGACAAAACATTGTATTGGCCTTCTCTTGAGAAAATAGGATCATATAATTTCCATAAGCTTTAAGAACCATTAAAAGTATGTCAAATAACTCCTAAATACTATAAAATGATATGATGATATCAAAACAACAAGAAGCTAAAAGGAAGGAATGATATACTCCCACTAAACTTAATAGTCAAAGACATGTAAACTTATCATTACCAATACATGAAATAAAATAAAGCGAGAGAAGGCATAGATTAGTCTATGCCAAGGACCAAAGCAGTAGCTAGACTTTTAACCAAAACAAAGAAAATTTCTACACTCACATGATAATCAACCATGATTAAAAATACCTAAACAGTTCAATCCGATAACATTGTGAGTATCTATACTATATTAAAAGTGTGAAGACCCTTAGAAATGTTATTTGAACTTTTTGCCCTTCATTAAAAGACTCCTCGTTAGACAAAATCGTCTTTTCACCATTTTTCTTTAAATTTTTATTTAATTATATTTATAATATTGACTTTTAAACTAT
>JBCEWC010011365.1:0-16766 GCA_038996855.1 Solanum aculeatissimum | reverse complement strand
TTGGACATGTTTTGTATCTATGTTATGAGTCTTGACTCTTGTCTCTTGATTATGAAGTCATGCAAGCTTCTCCCTTAATCTCAATTGCCCTTACTTATGTTTCTTATGTCTTTTAATTGCTTCCGCGACCAAGGATGTGTAATAATATGCTACGAGGCTTATTTGGGGTTCCTTCGGGTACCCCATTCACCGGTCACGTCTAGGCCCTACGCTTGGGTCGTGACATTTATGTTGCTCTAGCGACGACAGAGGTTGAGGCATGAGTTTTATTGTATATTTTGATGCATCCGGTGTTGGTCTAGGATGTGCTTTTATGCAATAGGATTGATTCATTTCCTAGGCCTCCCAATTGTTAAGAGAACACGAGCACTATTACCCCACTCATGATCTAGAGTTAGCATCGATAATTTTTTCACTCAAGACTTGGAGGCATTACTTATATGGGGACCATTGTGAGATATATACTAACCATCACAATATTCAGTACATTTTAAGCTAGAGGGACCTAACTTCAAGGCAGCGGTGTTGGATTGAGCTTCTAACAAATTATGACTTGTATATTCTCTACCATCCAAGCATGGCGAATGTGGTAACGAATGCCTTGAGCTTAAAGGTGGAGAGTATGGGCATCTTAGCCTACCTACCTACTATGGAGCAACCCTTAGCTTTGGACATTTAGTCCTTAGCTAACAAGATGGTTAGACAAGACCCTTCAGATAATGGGTGGATATTGGCCTATGTGTGAGCTCATTCTTCTTAACTTGATTAGATTCATGGCTGATAGTTCGAGAATGAGGCATTAGTTGAATGGGGGAGTTGGTATTGCGGGGGTGATAATAATCAAGCTTTTATATATTAAAAAGAGGTATTGGGATATTATGGTCGCCTATATGTTCCAAAAGTAGATGATTTGATTTAGTTTATCCTTCATGAGGTCCATGACTCCAGATACCCTATTCATTAGGGCACTGCAAAGATATATGATAAGTTGAGGCAACATTACTAGTGGGGCATGAGGAGAGACATTGTAGATCATGTGTCCCATTCCTTAGTTGCCAACAGGTGAAGGAGGAGCATCTGAGACATGGTGGAGAGTTTCAGAGATTACCCATTCTCGAGTGGAAATGGGAGTGGATCACTATAGATTTCAAGTAGGTCTGCCTCAAACCTCTAGAGGTATTGATATTATATAGGTCATCGTAGATTGGTTGACTAAGTTTGCTCATTTCCTCCTAGTACAGTTTATTTATCGTGTAGAGTGGCTAGCCCATATTAATATACATGAGGTGGTCAATTTCATAGGGTACCATTGTCAATTATCTCAGATCGGGGATCACAATTCATATCTAGCTTCTGGAGGGCTTTCCAAAAGGAGTTAGGCACTTGGGTAGACCTTAATACTGCATTTCACACCAAAACAGATGGTCATTCAGAGCATACTATTTAGATCTTGGAGGATATGTTGCGGGTCTGTGTATTAGAGCTTTGGGGTCAGTGGAATCAGTTTTTTCCACTAGCAAAGTTTGCGTACCAAAACAACTACCATTCGAATATTCAGATTTCCTCATTTGAGGACCTAAATGGTAGGTATTTTCACACTCATGTTGGTTTGTTTGAGTCCTCAGAGCCTAGGCCGCACAATACAAATTTACTGCAAAAGCCCTTAGCTAGGGTTTGGGTGATTCCAGAGAGGTTGAGGACTGCTCAGAGCTAACACTAGCATTATTCTGGTTGTAGATGCTTCCCTTTTACCTTTGCTTTTTATGATCGAATACTTCTGTTGGTATCGCCCTTAAAGGGCGTAATGAGGTTCGATGGACGGGGTAAGCTTAGCCCCGGTATATTGGAGCATTTCAGATTTTAAGGCGAGTAAGTGAGGTTATATATGCGTTGTCCTGCCTTCAACATTTTTAGTTATCCATTCAATTATCCATGTTTCTATGTTGCATTGGCACATTCTAGATGAGTCTCACATGCTTCAATAGTATTCTAATGAGTTTGATGATCATTTTACCTTTGTTGTAAAACTGGTAGCTATACTTACCAAGGATATCCATCTACTTCATTCTAGATCCATTTCTACGGTTAAGGTCTAGTGGCAACACCATCTAATTAAGGAGGCTATTTGGGAGATCGAGAAGGGGATGCAAGAACATTTCCCTAACTTATTTCATCCCTCAGGTATGACTTTATCCTTACTTTAAAGAATGAAATTTCTTTAAGTAGTTGATGTTTTAATGACTCTATGGGTTATTTTGCCTATACTGCATCATTTCTAACTTTTAGAGCATTTCTATAGTGACCCTGAGTCATTCATGACCTACTGGCATTGGTAGCTCGATCACTTGGTTGTTCATTTGGATGTTGTGCAGTTTTCCATGCTTTGGAAGATTTTATACCTTGAAAGTTTATTTCAGTGTAAAGTGATAGTAAACAACCTCAAAATAGAATTTCGACACTTCTTTTAGCTCTGAAATGGAAAAATTAGGCTAGAAGTATGGTTGGCTCAAATATTAAGGCTCTCAGTGTGAGTTTGTATCGTATTTAGCATTATAGCCTTTTAATCTAGACATATAGTTGACTTTGGTCAACATTCTTAGAAAATATGCATGAATGAATGTTCTGACAAAGCAATTACCTTCAAAATGTCATGTTTATTCTAGAACGACCTTTCATTCAGTTCTCGAGGCTTCTAGACTCATTCTAAGCCCCTCAATTAAATTTGCAAAAATGACTGTCAAAGTGGAATCCACATTCAATCATAATGACCTTGTATGGAAATTTGTACTATACCTTTGAGTTTTGAACATCAAATTTGGTAGGGTAGCATAGTTCGTTTATGTGCATAGGGTTTCAGATGTATTTTGAGTACCCTGTTAAAAATTTTGAAGTTTGACAAAAACTCAGTCTTTTAACTTGTTTCTGGTGCAGGTGAGCTTATTCTTCACGAACATGGGCAAGGGGCCGCAATTGTGGAGGTCAGGTCCACTGACCTTCACAAACGTAGGTTTTTGCCCACGATCGTAGAGGTCTGGTTCCAGTGAGCTTCACATATATGGTTCATAGGCCTCGATCGTAGAGGTTAGCCATGTAGTACTCCATGATTGCAGAGCACTATTTTCTGCGATCACAGAGGTCATGTTGGTGGCCAATATATTTTAGTTTAGTGTTCGTGACCAGCTCCAAGTATACACCTATAAGGGCAATAATTTCCTCAAACTATGATCAAATCAGGAAATTCAAAGGGCTAATTTGTGTGGAACTTCTTGAGGAACGCATTTTCGAGTTTCGAACATGGATTGGGACTTTTGGTTAAGGTAAAATCTTAATATTAGTTGTTGTATTTTTGTATTTAGGATTGAATATTTTTATGATTTGAGAGGTGTGATAGCTTGAGCATTATGGGTCCGTTTTCAGTGATTTTTGGGTCTAAATTGTGGGGTTTTCCACATGGAATGTCGTGGTTAACTTTTTTTAATTGTAGGGCCTCCATTTGCAGTTTTGTTCTGTATTTAGCTTCTGTTTTAGTAATGTTTCTTAGATAATGATTGGGTTTTCTTGATTGTTGTCCAGGTATTTTTTATCCCTAAATTGTGTTCCATTTTTTTACACAATTTGTTTCTTTGAACAGCTTGGAACGAATTATCAAGTTTTTGCTTCAAATCCTAGTCCTTTTCGCCCTTGAAACCTTGTTCTAAGTTGGAGAGGGTGTTTTAGTGTAAAAAGGATGAACTGAAATGTTTAGAGATTTATTTAGGTATAAAAATGTCAAGTCTAGGCTTTAAAAGGGTGGGAAAAAACCAAAATAACTCATTAGAAAATGATGTAAAATGGGCCCACTTATGGCCCAGAGAAACTTCCACAGCCCATAGGTCGGTCAATTTCATAAACTTTCAGGAATAAATTGAGGTTACTGGAATATTCACTAGATCAAACCATAACCCATACATTTCTTTACAACCCGTAGATGGATCGTTAAGTCTGGGGCTCACAATTGGATTTTCAGGAATTGTTCCACTAGTTTAACAAACGGGTCATACTTTAATCCAGATCCATAATACGGTTCCGTAGATGAGCTCTTCTCTGGAAATCTGTAGTAAAATTGCCATAACCTTTGACTACGAACTACAAATGAGGTAAAATCAGTTGCATTGGAAAGATAACTCAAAGAGCTTTCATTTGGTAGGTCGCGGTACACTTAATTCTCTGTGTGCTAAGAGGTGTGATCATTTAAAGTGTATCTTTGCATAATCTAAAACTAGAAACTCACTTTATAGGAAAGTTTTGAACTTGACTAAGTGCAAGGAGTCTCTTATGACCCTAATATGCTTCTCATATGTAAGAATGAATCTTGAAACATAGGTGCATGTGATAATAGAGTTATATTGTGTCATAATATCTCCCCCTTGGGAACATATGTCCTCAAAGGATGAGCATATAGGAGACCTATTAAGAAGGAACTCAAATGCTCAGATACTCAAATACTTATACTCCAAAATAAACCTTAACTCAAGACTAGAACTGAAAGACTACTTCAAACATCATCAATAGTTAAAAATATAGTTAAATACATACATGCTCAAATACTCATAGACTCAATAGGAACATTAACTCAGAGATAAGAACTCAACTCGACAATGAGAAAGTAACTCAGAGAATAAAAATGAATCATTATGATCAATGTCATCATTAGAAGAGACCAATAGGTGAGGTTATCTATCCTTCATATCCTCTTCAGCCTCCCATGTAACCTCTTAAATGGATTGACTTCTCCACATCACTTTTACGAAAGTAACCTTTTTATTTCTCAACTTGCGAACTTGACGACCAAAGATTTGGACTGAGGTCTCTTGATAACTCAAACTATCTTTCACTCCAATACTTTCAATAGGCACAACCAAGGATGGATCTCCCAAACACTTCTTAAGCATAGAGATGTGAAAGACTTGATGGATAACATCTAGCTCTTGGGGTAGCTCCAATTCATAAGCTATGTTTCCCACTCTCTTCACAATTTAGTAGGGACCAATGTAACAAGGAATAAACTTTCCTTTCTTCATGAATCTCATTACACCCTTCATAGGTGATACTTTCAGGTATACCCAATCATTTACTTTGAACTTTAGGTCCCTTCTCCTATAATTAGTGTCGGACTACTGGCGACTTTGTGTAGTTCGCAATCTCTCTTTAATGATCTTCACCTTTTCCATAGCTTGGTGTACAAAATATGGTCCAATCAACCTTGCCTCACCTACCTCAAACCATCCAATCGGTGATCTACATCTCCTCCCATAGAGGGCCTCATAAGGAGCCATTTGAATGCTCGAATGAAAGTTGTTATTGTAGGCAAACTCAATTAGAGTCATGTGGTCATCCCAATTATCTTTGAAGTCAATGACGCAGGCCCTACATAGATATTCTAAGGTTTGTATCATATGCTCTACCTAACCATCGGTCTGAAGGTGGATAGCAATACTAAGGTTCACCTTTGAATGCATGCCTTTTGGAAAGGACTTCATGAATTGGGTAGTGAATTGAGCTCCTCTATTTGATATGATAGAAAAGGAACTCTATGCAATTTGACAATCTCTTGAATTTAAAATTGGTCATAGTTTTCTGCCATATTGGTAGTCTTTATCGCTATAAAGCGGGCTGATTTAGTCATCCTATCAACAATCACCCAAATCAAATCATATTTTCTGCAAGACCGTGGTGAGCCTATGATGAAATCCATATTGATTACCTCCAACTTTCATTGTAGAATTTCAAAATTCTGAGCTACTCTACATGGCCTTTGGTGCTCAACTTTTACTTGTTGGTAGTTTGGGCACTTAGAAATAAAATCTGTAATGTCTCTCTTGATCCCACTCAATCAATAAACCTCTCTCAAGTCGCGATACATTTTGGTAGACCCTGAATGGATAGAATATCTAGTGTTATGGGCTTCTGCCAAGATCCTATCTCGAATACCATCAACATCTGGAATACACAATCTACTTTGGTATCTTTATACCCCGTCTCCCCTATTGACGAATGTCATTACTTTCTACTTATGTACATCTTCCTTCAATTGGAGTAAGATACGATCTTGGTCTTACTTCTCCTTTACCTCGACCACAAGAGATGACACAGACCCATTATGCACAAGTATTCCACCTTCACCAGATTCATCTAGTTCAACTCCCAATCGTGCTAGGCTCTGCACCTATTTGGCCAACTCTTTATTCTCTCCTCCCATATGAGTAGTGCCTCCCATAGACAATTTGCTAAGAGCATCAACAACCACATTAGCTTTACCTCAATGGTAGAAGATGCTCATGTTATAATCCTCGAGCAAATCAATCTATCTCCTCTGCCTCAAGTTAAGCTCTTTCATGGTGAAGATATATTATAGGATCCTATGGTCTAAAAATACATCAATATGTGCTCCATATAAGTAGTGGTGCCAAATTTTCAGTGCAAACACCACCACAACCAATTCTAAGTTGTGCATTGGACAGTTTCTCTCATTATTTTTAAGTTGTCTGGAAGCATAAGATATGGCCTTACCTCTTTGCATTAGAAAACATCCCAATCCCACTCTAGAAGCAAAATAATAGATCACAAAATCATTAGTCCCCTCTGGTAGAGTCAATACTGGTGTTTTCGTTAATCTGGTTTTCAACTCTTAAAAACTCCTATCAGAGCATTGGAACTTAGCTTCCTTCTGAGTCAGCTTAGTCAATGACGAGGATAGAGAAGAGAATCCTTCAACAGATCTGCAGTGGTAACTAGTCAAACATAGAAAACTTCTTATGTCAGTTGGAGAGGTGAGTCTAGGCCAGATCTTAACTGCTACAATTTTCTACATATCTACTCGAATACCATCACGCGAAATAATATGGCCTCGAAAAGCTACGGGCTTGAGCCAAAACTCACACTTGGAGAATTTTGCATACAAGTCGCTGTCTTTGAGCATCTGAAGAACATTTAAAAGGTGATCATTACACTCTTCTTCATCTATAGAGTACACCAATATGTCATCAATATATCATAAACATGTCAAGGTACTATCTGAATACTCTATTCATCAAGTTCATAAAGGTGGCAGGAGCGTTGGCTAGTCCAAAGGATATTACCAGGAACTCAAAGTGACTATATCGGGTTTGAAAATCCATCTTTAGGATGTCACATTCTCTCACTTTCAACTGGTGATACCCTTATATGTGGTCTATCTTGGAGAAAATAGTGGCACCCTGAAGTTGGTCAAATAAGTCATCAATTCTTGGAATGGTATTATTTTTCTTAATAGTCACCTTATTCAACTAATAATAATCTATACAAATCCTTAGGGAATCATCTTTCTTTCAAACAAATAGGACTGGAGCACTCTATGGAGAGACACTCGACCTAATAAATCCCTTATCCATGAGATTTTTTTAATTGCTTTTTTAGTTTTTTCTACTCGGCGGGAGCCATTCTATATTGAGGAGTAGAGATAGGTTGAGTATCGGGGAGAACATCAATCCCATAGTCAATCTCTCTATCGGGAGGGACTCTAGGAAAATCATCAGGTAAGACATCAGGAAACTCATTGAATATTGACACTGACTTAAAATGTATCCTTAACGCGCACGAGGTGATAGATACACCCTTTAGAAATTAGCTTTCTGTACTTATGGTAGGAAATAAACTTACCCTTAGGCACACAAAACTGCCCTTCCACTCTATTATAGGCTTCTTTAGAAATTGGAACTTCACCATCCGGGTTCTACAATTGATAGAGGCAAAACAGGCATAAAGCCAGTCTATGCCAAAGATCACATCAAAGTCAACCATCTCTAACTCAATCAAATTAGCAAGAGGATACCTATGATAGTTGGACACTACGCAATCTCTGTAAATTCTTTCGGCTATGATAGGCTCACTAGTAGGAGTAGAAACACTAAAGGGCTCAAGAAGACACTTAGGAAGGATCTCAAACTTACTAGACACATCTGCTGTCATAAATGATAAAGTCGTACCTGGGTTAACCAACACATATACATCATAGGAAAATACTCGAAGCATACCTCTAATAATATCTGGTGTAATTTCCTAATCCTGTCAATTATCTATTGCACACAGAAGGTTTGTACCTCTGCCTATATTAGAAGTAACACCTTTCTGATTACCAATGGACGGTAGTGCTCCCAAAGACTGATCTCTATTACCTCCCTCACCCCGCCTTCTCATTAGGCACTCATTCTAGAAATAACTCGCCTATCCAAACTTATAGCAAGCATTTGTGCCCTCACAATACTTTACTAGGTGGAATTTTCAATATTTTCCATATGGTGGTTTCCCCTTTGAACCTTGATTCATAATAGCTTGGGATTTAGAACCCAGAGCTCTAGAATTATAATAGCCCTAAGACTTCTTATCATACCTGTTACTCAGAGTTGGTGCACTTGCTAACGGTGGTGCATAATTTGAAGAACTCTTCTGAAAGTATAACCTGTCCCCCTTACCTTGCTTATGCTGGCTAGACTTATGCCCTGCTGATTTAGCCTTCCTATTTAAATGCTCTTCTCTATACCTCTTCTTATCATCCTCAAGTTATTGTGCATAGACCATAACTCCAATGATGTCGATGCCCAGAATCAACAATATCACTTTGCTCTCTTTTTTCACATGCTTGCCCAAAATGGATATGAACTTTCTCATTATACATCTTATGCCAGGGACAATCTCTAGAGCATACCTAGATAGTTGTATAAACTTGAGGCAATATTCTTTGACAGTCATCCCTTCCTGCTTCAAGTTGACAAACTCCTCTACCTTCGCTTCCCTCAAATCTCGTGGAAAGAAGTGGTCAAGAAAAGCACTCTCAAAATCATCCCAAATGGCAGGCTCAACATCCTTACCTAGGCTCTTTTCCTATTGATTATACCAAACATTTGCCATGTCCTGGAGTTGGTAGGAATAAAGTTCAACTCCCTCAATCTCAGTCACATGCATAGCTTTCAATACCTTCCACATCTCATCAATAAAGTTTTGGGGGTCTTCCTCAACCTAAGACCTTGTGAAGACTGGTGGGTTCATTCTCAGAAAATCTCTAACTCTAGTTATAGAAGTTGTCTCTTAGGAGCTAAAACTAGGAGTCTGTGATATTCAATTCCCACTCTAAGCGGCTACCAATAGGGGTGAGCATAGTGATAGTTCCTCAGAAATCAGCTTCTGTAGTAGGAGCAGGTGGAGCAGAAAGTGCTTGTGAAACACCAGTGGCTCTAGCTAGTTGACCTCGATCACTCATCTCTATCTGAGTAGGCACCTTTGGTGGGGGATTCTCAGAATTAGAGGCTAAAATATCAATGTGAGTGGAGGTGCGCTTAGGAGGCATGATGTGCAAATGAGTAACGCACGAGTCAGATAGATGCTTTAGTACAGTGAAACTCTATCACATAAACTCAGAATACAAGAAAAGTGTAACAATTCCTAATGTCCTATAGCCTCCTGTTTATAAAGTGTGGAGCACAACACACCCATAAACAAGACTCTACTAGACCTGACATCATAAAATTCCTAGGACACTTGAACTCTGTGCTCTGATATCAAGTTTGTCACACTCCAAGAGAGTACCCTTGGTGTGGCCAGCATTAAGAGACTATTGCTATCCCCCGAGAAAATCACTCGACCTCATCATATTCGTTCAATCACATCTTAATAGCAGAAGTCATCAATAATAAAGAATACTCAATAAAATAAAATTAAAATATGATAATCAAATACAATGGACAAATAATATATCAATCAACTAAGACTAGTGTGAAAGAGACTAGTAAAAATACATCCAAACATAACTAGATAGTTTGGACTATGAAGCCTCTAAACATCTGACTAGCTGGTGCAAATGACAGATCCATGGCTACCACAAAATAAAATAAAATAAGTCTAAACTCAAAGCTAGAAAGAAACATAGTATCCTCCGAAAGTATGGGAGGACTCAACAATCAACTGAATGTAAATAGGTCCTCAATAGAGTGCTTGTTGATGACTACTAGTACATGTCTCTGCATCATGAATAGATGCAGGTCTAAATGGATGTCAGTACGTGGAATGTAGGAGTATGTAAAATGATAGAATAAAACATGTAAAGGTAGAATAATATAAATTGAAAATAGCTCAACTCAAGAAAGTAGGGAACTCAATCATCAAGTAAAGAGTCTAAAGTAAGAATGTAATTTAGAGAATGACCACTCACATACCATCTAATCCAATCCACTCAGACTACTATCAAGGCATATTTGTGAGTTTCTCTAACCAATAACAATTACCTATGAGCCAATGATAATATAATGAAGTGATGTCGTCACCATATCTATCCAATAGCTTGCAGGGGTAAAGGACATCTCATCAGTGGATCTACAATAATAACATCAAGTCCTCTTTTTTGACAATAGGGAAATATCCATTTTTACGGTTCAATCCTCTCCTATGTTGGCCACATAGTTATTGAGTTCAAGTTGGAATTACTCTTACTCAGTTTGGTGCTTAATACTCCTCCCAAAACTCAATATGCTCATAAGACATCAACCCTATGGTTAACTCATTCATCTAGTCTCATTGGAAATTCATCACATCAATTATCAACTCTTTGGTTACATTCTTTCAAGGTTCAGATTTTGACTCATAAAGGCTAAATCATGCATCATTCTAACTCATAGCATGTAGGAAATCAAAGGTAGAGTTAAAGCATTTAGGGATTTCATAGACTCTTTAGGTTCAAAATTATACTCATGCATACCCATTTAAGTGAAATATGTAAAAATAACAAGAATTCATGCTAGGATTCATGTAGAAAAGTAAAATCATCTATTTTAAGTATTTAATTTGTAAAATTTGTAATTCACGCAAAATTATATAGAAATACATTATAATTTAAGAAAAAACTTCAAGAAACCTTCATGCAATACCCAATTTACTAACAACTCCATCAACTCGGGTTGTGGGGCACATGGAAGAAAAAAATCCATGTTTTATTTAACCTTACATACCTAAAAATTTATTTCTTGGAACACCTTGGAAGAATTTTCAAGTTTTTACTTCAAACCCTTGCATATTTCTCCCTTTAAAGCTTGTTCTAAGTTGGAGAGGTTGTTTTAGAGTAAAAAGGATAAACTGACATGTTTAGGGATTTATTTAGGTATAAAAACAACAATTATAGGCTTTAAAAGGGTGGAAAAAGACCAAAATATCCCTTCAGAAAAGCTATCAAAAGTGGTCCACGGGTCCACTTATGACCCATAGAAACATCCATGGTCATAGGGTCCATTTCGTAAACCTTTGGACAAAATTTGAGGTTACTAGAATGATTCCCGAGACTAAACCACGACCCGTAGATTCCTTTACAACCCATAGATGGAACCATGAAGTTTGAGGCTCAAAATTGGATTTTCAGGACTTTTTCCATGAGTTTAAAAGATGGGTCGTACTTTAATCCACGACCCATAATAGGGTTTCGTAGATGAGCTCTGCTCTGGCAGTCTTTAGTAAAATTGTCATAACATTTGACTCCGGACTCCAAATAAGATGACATCAGTTGCATTAGAAAGATAACTCAAACAGATTTCATTTGGTAGGTCATGCAACACCTATCTCTCTGTGTACTAAGAGTTGTGATCATTTAAAGTTGATCCTTGCATAATGTAATAGTAGAAACTCAATTTATAGGAATGTTTTGAACTCTACTAAGTGTTAGGAGTCTCTTATGACCCTAATACGCTTCTCATATGTAAGAATGAGTCTCGAAACATAGGTGCATGCGAGAATAGAGTTATGGGTTGTCACAAGTTACTCCTTAAATCCCAACCATAATCCGCCAAACTACAAACTTGCACTTAGAAACGTCCTAGCACAATATAATATATTGATAATAGTAATATAGATATACTCATCCTCTGACATGATATCTCAATACACAAGAATACAAGTAGATCCAATACTTACTAAAAAATAGGGTTAAGGTAAGTATACAACATACAATAGTATCAACCAAATATGATGCGAGATGAAGTGTATGCCATGAGGTATATATCATGCAATGCAATGTCAAATAATCATGATGTATGTCTGTCCTGGAATACATATCTGATGATTATATATGGTTGTCTACCTCAGTCAAAACCCATAGGGGCCACACATGGACCGTGTGTATGTGATCATAGCCGCAATGTCCTCAGCTAATGTCACTAATATCTCTATATCATCGGGGCTACACATGGACCATAATATCCACTGGAACCATTTCCCTTTTATTTTTCATTATTAATGGATAATCAAACGATGCATATAATAATGAAAAAGGCATACTGATGGTAATGAAATATGCAAGATTTCCATATATATATATATATATATATATATATGTGTGTGTGTGTGTGTGTGTGTGTATCATGTACCTCAACAATAGAATCGATGATTCTCTATTGTCTCAATATCACCACGGTGTCAATATATCAATTATATCACAATATAATCATCATCCTGCTATCCATATCGAATATTTCACAATATCACATAGGTCATGAATCCATAGTTAAATTACAAGTCAAATAAATCCCCATATAACAATTATTCTATCCAAAAAGACACGATCTAGCCTACGGTGATACAATTCTACCTCTAAAGTACTCAATTCCACACAAATAGGAGCATACAAGGTTCATCCATACATAACAAAAGGTTAAAATTCCACTTGTCTAATCTAAAGTCCCAAATCAAGTTGAAATTGTCGCCTTCCCCCTCTTTCGATACTATAATTCACCATAATCTATTCAAATATTGTATCGCAATCACATAACGAGTCTAATGATAATAAAATTAATTATTTCAAAGAAAAAGGCTTAAATGATTAAAAAAAAAAATCATGCCAAAAAATATAACTAGAATCTAAAAATTAATATATGAAAATGTTCTCCACAAAATAAGGAACTTAATGGTGAAAATGATTTCGAAAACGGAGTTAAGATAAGGGAGAAATCAATAATTCAAATTTAAGAAACCCAATTCAGAAAAACCTCAAATTTCACCATTAAAACTCAAAATTAGAAGTTAAAAACATGAATTAATCAATGTAAATCAATGAAATAGGTCAGAAAATAGTTACCCAATCAATTTTCCTTCAAAGCTTTGAAAATCCCCTTTTTGAATGAACTTGGAAATGTTTAAAATGGTTAAATTGGTTCAAAACACATATTTTAAAGGAGAACACTGTCCAGGCACAAACAACACTCTACAAACACGGAGCATTATCCACGAACGTAGAGGTCAGAGGGAACCAACACTCCGCTAACGCAAAAGTGGACTCCGCAAACGTCGAGGCTTAGGGGGGCCTCACATGCCACAACTCTGCGAATGTGGCCTCCATCTTGTGAACGTAGAGATCTAAATGAATTGACCTCCGTGAACGCAAATCTTTGGGCGTGATCGCAGAGAACATCCTAAACCTGCACTAGAAACAGTTGCACCAGCAAAACACAGCCACCCAAAAGCAAGAACGAGACCCTCTGGAATTTATTTGGAACCCCGTGAACACAAATCAGATATGAAACCCTACCAGAAATGATGATTTGGACTCAATGAAACCATCAAAAATTGAATCTGGAGCCCCTGTGTTCCTGAACGCGAGAAAGATCATTAAAACTATTTTCAGACTCAAAAACCTTAAAATATTCACGGAAGCTATAAAAATTACAACAAAGTCATACCTATCATTAGTTTCATCACTTGGAACCACTGGAACTGACAAACTTCCAACACGAGCTCTCAAACTTTGAATGTTGACCAAAGTCAAACCTATGATCTAAAATGAACTAGAAATGTAATTTTAGGCCTAAAATATTCGTTTTAACTCTTAATTAAGTTCTGTAAGTTCCCCTGGACCAGATTTGACATTTCAGAATTAATGCAATTAACAGAATTGAATTCCAACACAGAAACTCAAAATGACCTGAAAACTCAAAATCTACAACTTTAGGCCTTAGAAAACTTTTTATTTTGCAAAACTCAAACTTTTTACACAATTTTCAAAATTTAACTTTTAGACTTGACCAAATATGACCCTAGGCAACTTTCGGGATAGGGAAAAATTATAATTAAGTCAAAAATGACCTTCAAGGTAATCAAACATACTGATGGTTGTACCACATTTAAATTCGTAGCAACAAATGATTTTTGTAGTAATTTTGGGGCATAGGAATGATTTGAATGATTTCTACTCTACAAAGCAGTGTGATTACAATGAAAGAAAATTTGGCATTGTTTAGTTGAGGTGAAAGGGGGTCGCCCAAGAATACTATCACTCGAAGAGAAAGGAGAAAAAAGTGGTTGACAAACGGATATTGAGGATAAAAATTTGAGCGCAAAGAGTATTGATTTTGACCTCTACCTCAGTTTGATATTCCATGTCCACGTCCATTATGGGAAATTTTTGCAGATTAATTAGCATGGGAGGAATTGGCATACTGATGATAAGGTAGGTGGTAATGCTGGAACGGAAGCCACTAAAGCAATGTGAAAAGTAGAATCCTCATTGTCGGTCACATTAATATGTGATTCTTCAATAATTAAAAATGGATGTAAATCTTTGAAGGAGGGGTATGCCAGTCACATTCAAACCAGAGACAAAGGTACGATAAGAAGGTGGGAGTCCCTACAAAGCTTGAGTCACTAAATCATCATCAGTAGCAGATTTTCTAACCACTCTAAGTGAACGGATATAACACCTCACAATTCTACTTTAATATATGTGAGAAGTGTGTTGGAAATGAATTCGGGTCATGAGAAACCTCTAGTACGTAGTTGAGTTCAAAACCTTCCTACCGATTAAGATTTTCACTTTAGATTATGCAAGGATTAACTTTAAATGACCATAACTCTCAAACACAAAGAATTAGGTGGAATATAATATCTAAGATTAAAAGAATTTGAATTATCTTTCCAACTCCACCAAGATTGCCTCATTTGGGGTTTGGAGTAAAACTTTATGGCCATTTTACTACAGACTGCAAGAGTAGAATTCATTTTACGACCCTGACTTATGGGTTGTGGATTGAAATAGGACCCATCTTGTCAGTTCGTGAATGAGTTCTGCAAGTACATTTTGAGTCCCCACTTTATGAACTCAACCACAGGTTGTAAGAACTTCTACGGGTCATGGTTTGGTCTCGTAGAATGATTTATAGGACCCCCGAAATCCACCTTAATTTCTATGAATGGATTGTACGACCCATATAAGATTTTACAGGCCATAGATAGTCCTATAGACGACTTAGACAGTATTTTCAAAGAAGGATATTTTCGTCCTTTCTCACCCTTTAATCCTAAACTTGTTAGTTTTTCACCTAATTAAATCCCTAAATGTGATTTTTTGATTTCATTACGCTCAAACATTATCCAAATTTAGAACGCAGTTTCAAGAGGAGAAAATCTAGGGCTATCTAGCACCTTTTTCAAAATTGTTCAAGAATATAATTCCTACAAGTATGTAAGGCTTACAAAAATGCTACTGGATTATCTCACCATCATGTAACTACTAGTTTCTTCAAATATTAAGTTATTAGTTGAGAACAAGATTTCTTCATTATGAGTAAAAGTTCTTGTTTATGTTATTGTTGTACAGAAGCATGAAAATTACTAAATTTTTCTACTATATTGAGGTCCTAACTCAAGATACTTCTTCTAATTTCTAAACTAGTTAAACCCTACTATGAAAATCTATGAATTTTCAAGTCTTGCTTTAAACTCTAGAAAGTATTAACATAAGTGAATTATGAATAGTGAAGCATGAAACCTATGATTTTTTAATATTTGAGAAAAGTAAGAGAATACCAAGTTGGGCTAAGTTCCAAAGAGAAGAAAAAGCAACTCCTTAATCAAATATATTCTTTTAAGTATGAACATATAATAAATACTTTTAGGAGTAGTATTGAGCACCGATATGGGTAAGACTAATAATTACTCAAACTCATACACTGCATAGCCAACATAGGATAGGACTGTACGAAGAGTATAGCTCCTCACTTGCCACTGAGATGGCCTAGTTTTAATATGGATCCACTCCCTTAGTACTTAATCCCTTACCCAAGAAAAGTATAGGATGACTCTGGTAGTGTGGGCAAGATGTTGTATCACGAGTATCGTAGTGATGGTTGTCCATTAGAGAAACTCCCTAAGCTAAAGTAAACTAATTCTTGCATTCAGAGTTTCAGAATATGATAGTATTTTCAACATACACTTTGTTTATTATTTTTACTGTCATTTTTTGAGACATGGTTTTAGCTACTTTTGAGTATAGTGCCTTATCCTAAGTTCCCTATTTTGGATATTTTAATTGATCCTACATTCCATGTACTGACGTCCTTTGAACTTGCATCATTTTATGATGCAGGCGACAAAGTCCCTTAATAGACGCTTCATTGAGGACCAGCATTTCATTCAGCTATTGGTGATGCCTCTTACCAGTCATAGGCTTTGGAGTATTTATTTCTATTTCAGTATTTATTTTTATTTGTAGTTACCATGGGCCTATCACGGTACTTGTTTTAGATTATCTTGGTTAAAGGTTCCATAGACCAAATGTAACAACCCGAAAATTTTCGAAATATCCTTATGGTTAGCATTATATGATGTACTAAAAGTCACAGTTGAGTTTTGGTAGACACGGGTTGCGTTTAAGTGGCCGAATGCAAATTGGGCTAGTTAGTGGCCTAGAGGGACAATTTTGGCAGTGTACTTCAAACAGTCAT
>JBCEWC010011364.1:0-16766 GCA_038996855.1 Solanum aculeatissimum | reverse complement strand
ATACATATATATACACAGGTATACACATTTCTTTGAGTAAAAAATTCAGAAAACACTTCATTATAACGGAAGAATTGAACAGTTACAGATAAAGGACCCCCAAGGGTGGGAACTTTAACCCCCCCCCCCCCCCCCCACACACACATATTTTCACCCCTAAATTGCAACCCCAAATCCCTAATTTCTCTCAAATTCTCTTGATCCTAACATCAAATATGCGATGCCCTTCTACCCCACCAAGGCTTTTGAGCATTTTCTTCTACTCTCTCACAAGCATAGGTATGTTTTCTCTGATCTTTGCCATGAAATCTAAAATTGTTGGTCCATTTGTATGGATTTCTTTCTAATTGTGTTAATACATGCTTGTCTCTTGATTTTTGTGGAGTTCATGCTATGGGTGACACATTATTACAATTTGGAGTTGTTTGCGTAGGTGTTGGAATGTTTTTCTATTTTGGTTAACCCTTTCATAGAAAATTGTTCAAATTGGATGTTGTGGGTTGGTTGTATGCTAATTCCCTTGTTGATCTACTTCGTGCTTTTGTGGGGAATTGTTAGCTCAATTAGTTAATATTGGAATTAATTGGTTGAAAATGAGTGAGCCATTGTGAAATTGTGAAATTTTGGTTTGATGTGGGTTGGATTATGCAAAAATTATATCCATTGGGTTGTTAACTTATGCAAATGGTACGGTAGATGAGGCTATTTCTATTTGGAGAGCACTGCAATTTTGCAAATCGCACAATAAGCATAATATTGTGGTGGAAACTAACTCACTCAGCCTAGTCAAAATGATAATGGGGGAATGAAAGATCCCATGGGAAATAATAGACATTGTAGAAGGCATTCAGAGCATAAAGGAGCACATCAATATTAGCATACAACATAATTCATGGAGGCAAATCAAATGGCAGATACAATCACAAACATGGCCATTGAAACAAAAAGCAAGCATCAGTACTGGTCGTTCAGTCAGTTACCCAGTGCTAAATATAGACAAAAATCAGGTCTTTACGTTGAGAATAAAGACTAAGCCTATTCATGGAGGTAGTTATTAACATGTATTATAAGAGGACTAATGTTCGGCATAATAAGGGGATTTACATAAATATTCCTAGTCAACTATGTCGAAATATAATAGTGCCACTGCTAACAAAGCCTAGGCTAAGTTAACTTTCAAAAAGGTGCAAAACCAGCAAAAAGAAGAACCAGGGATTCAGCCAGCTCAGGCGTCCTCAGGAAACCCATGATTTACATTGTGTAAGCAACTCCTTTCTCCTCTTGACTACCTGGATGGCATGCATTGCAGTACTACAAAGGGAAACAGGTGCGGATGGAAAAGGGAAGGAAACAAGACTCACATGGACTGGAATGCGATTTGGCCATGGTCCTTTTCAGCACAACATGCACCAGACACAACATTTAAATGAAAGAAAGACGTTAACCCTACAGAGACAGGATGAGTAGTGAGAGAAAAGGAAACGAAGATTGCCTTTGAGAGTTGAAAAACAAACCACACACAGAGGTCACATGGAGATAGTCACTGACCCAAAGGAGAAGAATAGAGAAACATCAGTTCGGATACCAAGGAGACATAGCTGCAAGAGATGCGGAGTAGATGAAGTCCTAGAGTCCCCTTTAGGAAACCCTAGTGTAACATGTACTCTCTTATTAAACTTCAGGCGGGGGAATATGGGCCTCAGGTCATTTATGTTTTTTGGACAAGATATATCGGGCCTCTTTCAACCCAACTATTTGAATGAATAAAATTGGCCTCATGGCAAAAATTAATTTTTAAAAATCTTATGTAAATGGATAAAATTCCTTTTCATTTGGGTGCTAATGGTGATATCTTTGATATTGTGACATTATTTTTAATGTGGGGGTAATGCCCTTTGTGAAATATTATTTGAGGAGTATGAACACGAAATTGTAATGATGGGTTGGTTGTTATTGCAAGGGAAGTCTGAGTACTTTCATTATAGCCCATAGCTCACTTTAAGTGTGGGGTTGGGAAGATAGTTTTTCTTTTAGGTGTAGGGGCCATGCTATGATTGTGGTCTAATTTGTTTACTCTGTTTTGTAGGATATCATGGCATCCAGAGGTCGCAGAGCAGGAAAGGAGGTAGCCTTTAGCAGCAGAAAAAGGGACCAGGGTGTCCCTCAAGTACCTCCTGCACCATTTATTCGTCAAGGACAGGGACAGGTTGCCAATTCATCTTAAGTGTGGTCTTCCAGTTTTGGAAGAAGTGGTACCGCACCACATTGAGTCCAAATACTTCCTTGGTGTCCCTATTGAGTAGGAGATCCTGGATAGAGAATTTCCTCGGATCATGCATCATATTCAACAAATAAATATGGAATTCATCTTCCAAGACCCCCAGAAGTGTGCTTGAGTTTGGTTAGGGAGTTCTCGTGAATATCCAACCAGACACCAGGATACACTTTGTTTAGGTTAGAGGAGTAGGGGTCATCTTGTCCTCTTTGGCTATTAACCAGATGTTAGGGACTGCTGAGGTACCTTCAAGAACACTGACGATGTTAAACTTCCAACCTCCATATCAAGAGATGAGGCATACTCTAGAGGACCCCCAATCCATTACTCATTGGACCTACCACAAGTACAAGGGGTACCATCTCTCTTTTTCCTTTGTTCACGTGAACAGAGAGGTGTGTATGTGGTTGAAAATTCTAATGCATAACCTTATCCCAGGTCTCCACTTCACAGAGGTCACATGGGGCAGGGCCTATCTAGATTATGCCTTGATGATGAGCATAGATATCAACAATAGGGTAGTGTTGAAATTATCCATGCAAAAGGCCTGAGTCCATCGTGGTCGCTGGTACACTTTTGGTAGACTAATCACTATGTTGTGTAAACAGGATGGCGTACTGGAGGAGGACTTGGGTTATCACTTAAACATCCCCACTTTGCCCTGTAATGTGACCAACACTAAAGGTTCAGAACAAATATTCAATCCTATGCTGACTATGCAGGAGAGGGCCCATTGGGAATAGCTAATCATGGATAAGAAGTACAGATTGGAGATGATGTGCCACGCCACTAGTGGTCGCCAATCTACCCCTGGTGAGCTCTATCAAGTGGAACTGAGGTACCCACTAAATGATCATGCCAAAGTTGTGCTAGCAATCAGGCCTAAATTCTTTGAGCCTCTATATGATTACATCCTGACCGATGAGGACCATGTGAGATAGGGGTCTGACATCGAGTCAAATGTGGAGCTCGAGGATGAGCCACCACTACACATAGTTGATGCTCCTGCAGATATGGGGATGAATGATTGAGTTGGCAAGGACTCCTAATTCACCCAATTTGGTAGGTTCTTGCACTGAGGGCAATGCAATGTTCTAAGTCTGGGGTGGGGGTATTTGATACTTCATCATTTTATTCATGGCCATGTATAAGACAATTACTGATTTGTTTTGTTTAGTAGTCAAGACAATGCATTTCTATGATTTGTATATATATATAGCAATAATAATAGTAATTAGCCTTTAGTGGGGTGTTGAGTATCTAGTGATACGTATAAAGTAAAGAGGAGTGAAATAACGAAGTCAAAGACGTGTGCATATCTAGAGCAAATAATGGAATAAAATGCTTGGACTTTGAGCCACCACTTTATATCTAAAATATAATGTCCACATATCCCCTAGTTTACATTACAACCTAAAAAGTCCTATGGGATCCATAATGCTAAACTTCCTACGATAGTAAGGAAATACATTAAGGGTAAGCCTATAGGGATTATGAGCAACATCTCAATTTACTTGGGAGTGTCAGAGCTATTTGTGGTACCAATGATTATTTATATTGATTTCATTGTGTGTATATGGATAATTCTTCAGGTGAGGGCACATGGTCATTGAAAGATTGATAACTGGAGTAACTCAGAACGAAAGAGTCACACGAGTATGCACGCATTGTAGAGTCCATGTTGGAGGTTGGGTGATGTTGGGTCAGTCAGTACGGAGTAAATTTTTTACATGCTTCTTAGAGAAGCTTCCTATGTAAATATTTCTTTTCTGAGCAAGACTACCTGGTGAGTAAATGTGTGGTGTGCATGCATGTGTCATAGTTTGTTAGAGGACTAATAAAGCTTTAAGTGTGGGGTAGTGATCTTAGGCGTATTTATGCGCCTAATAGCCAAATTTACCCATATTTATATCTTAGTTCTAGGAAAACTTCATAGAGCTTAGGTGGTTTTCACTGTCACTTTGTTATTTTTAGCTAACCTTGGTTGGAAAGAATTTTTTTGTTGTATTTGCAGGACTTAAGGCAAAAATAGAGGTTCAAATAAATTACCATGAAATAAAAGAAAACACAACCAGAGTAATATAGAAAATATGAGTCAAATTACACTAAAAGGGAACACCTCTTCATCACGAAGGTGCTTGATGACAGTTCAAATATTGCCAAGATGAAAAAGTCCAACATATACTGTGATGAACTCAGCCGGCATCGCGGAGTGGGATGATCGTAGTTCAAAAAGTTTCAAAAAGCTAAAAGTATAAAATACACCATGGTCAAGCCAGTTTGCATCGCGAACATTGCATTTAAGTGGAAATAAGTCAAAATATGGGGTTTAAAGGCTTTATATGTAATTTTTAGAACATTATTATCATCATTCTTTAGTTGGGACAAAAGGCAAGGACGACGAACACCATTCTAGAATTAAATTTTCTCCTTTTCTTTCTATAATTTCATTCATTAAATGTTCCTAAAACTATTTGTTTTTGTGATTCAATTAATGAATGGCTAATTTCCCTTGTTCTGAGATTGTAGCCACAAGACTATGTTATAGACTATTTTTATTTAGTTTATTGATGGGTTTTCATATAATTACTCCTATATTTCTTTAATAACTATTTTAATATTTGGCCAATGTTGAAATAAACATGTTGTCTACCTTGATTTTGAAGGATGAATAGGGGATAGAACACAGAGTATAGGGAGTTTGTTTATTCTAGGGTTCTCGGATAATTCATATATAGGAGACTTGTGACACCTACGTATATACCTTTATTGATTAATAAAACAGGAAGATAATTGTAATGCATTTTCATTGGTTCATGCCTATTTTCGCTTAACGATGTAGTTAGGTTGTCAATGATAGTAGGTAATTAGAGGTCGGAAGACCATGATTATAATTTCAACCCTATGAGTCAATAATTGAAAACCAAAGTAATATGGAATATAACATGTCTCAAAAGGCAGTCCTGAAAGTTTTGCTTCATTGAGTAAAATTTTAGCCAAAGAATTGAATAATTGTTAGAATAATTTATTTAGGTTAAATAGTAGTGGTAGTAACAAAATTGTATCTTTTGCAGAACACACAATTGATTTTAATATATTGAGAATAACTAACGTCTCATTAAAGTACTTTGGAGGCTCTCAAAGGCCCACTATATTACTTGATTTGATCGCATACACTTATGTGTGCTTTGATATCAACAACAGGTACATCTTCACATCTTTCTGTAATCTTTATTGTTTCTTCACTTCTAACTCTTCCATTTTCCAATCCTTTGTTCCGGTGGAAGTGGTCATCAAGATGACAGTCTTTGAGGCATTTATGTGAGTTGTTATCGTTGCTTTGTGTAAGTATCTTCTCACTTCCATCTACCTCATCTTCTTCCTTATTTATTCCTTTAACTCCACCATTGTATTTTCAATTGAGACGGAAATGGACCCACGATGCTCATGACTTCTCTTTCAAAGTACTTCATCAGGCATAGAAATCTCCAAGTCAAATCCAATATAAAACCCTCCCTTTTTGTTGGAGACTTCTTTTGTAAGTGTAAATAGCATAGAAAATAGGAGTCTTCTCTCTCCTCTTCTCTAGATGTACCCTTGTGGTCTGCCTTTTTATATATTGTAACTACCGACTCCTTCTCGTAGATTTTGTACATGAAATTAGTTTCCATATGTGATGATTTTATTTGTAGCTTATCAGTATTAACAATATTTTTGCATTTTGATGAAAGTTATTGAGAAGAATGAACTGTATTAGCTTTTCATTATCTATGGTCACGTTTGCTAGTTTATCTGCTAGTTGGTTCACTTCTCTGAACATATGTCTAATTGTTGCTTTTACGTGTATCATGAGTTGTTGTATCTCCTCTATTTCCCTAATTATCAACCAAGGAATCGTCCACTCCTTTCTTATCATCTTTATTGCACTTAGTGAGTATGATTCAAATATAACCTGATGTATCTTTGCTCCCCTGCAAATCTTAGACTCATTAAAATAGCATGGGCCTCCATCTCCACATTAGTGTTGATCCCTGTCCATTTTGCCTTTGCATATAAAATAATATCCCTTCTGCATTCCTTATGCAGAAGGCATATGAGCTCTATCTTAAATTTCCTCTACATGCCCCATTAGTATTATTTTTTCGTCCTTCCGGTTGGAAATCCCATTTCACCGGATGATAATGAAATCATGGCTTAGAGTTTTGTAACACTGTGATCGTCTCTTCCCACTCCCTATGGATATCTATCCATGGATATTTTAGTTTACAGAAGTGATATAGCAGCTACTGGCACTGATGAATTAGACTTATGTATGTCACCTCCTTCCCATGTCTCCTAGCATTTCTTATCTTCTATAACTCCCATATTATGACCATAGGCACTAATTTATAGATTCTTTGTAGCTTAGTTGTTGTTTGATTTCTTCACCACTTGATTATGAGTTGTTGAAGGTGGGCTCCTTCCACATTTATACTTGACAGGAAGCAAAATGCTTCCACAGCCTTTGGGCTATGGAAGTTGTTAAAAAAATATGGGTCATAGTTTCCTGGTTGCCACTATCACAACAGTAGCATCTTGAGGCTAAATTAATATTCATATTTTTTAAGCTATCCTCTATGGCAATCCTTCTCTTCCACACTCTCCATTGGAAAAATCAAATATTAAAAGGGATTTCTTTAATCTATATATTCTGCATCCAGTTCATCTCTTCTTTTTTCCTCCTCAAGTAATTAAAGATAGAGTTAGTTGTGAATCTTGCATTGGTATTTACAGTCCACCAACTCATATCTATTTCCCCATTCTTTACTATAGAATTTATATTTTGTTCAATGTGTTCTACCATTTCCTCAAATAGCAATTCCTTCATCCTAGCTATATCCTATCTTCCTTCTCGGATGAAGTGTCTGACTTCTCATTCCTCCTCTGAAGCCTTTTCCTCTAAGAAATACAACGCCCCACTTTTAATCCAGTTATCAAACCAAAAACTATTGAACCATCTTTCAATTGCCACTATATATTATGTTCTATTTCCTCTCTAATATCCATATATGTGAACCACTCACACCTTTAGCAATACAAGGGTGTTCTCTTTTATAATATTTGTTTCACATAAATTGACCCCACATAGATGTGGTTGAGGTTATGAAATTATACCATAGTTTAGCAATCAAAGCCTTGGAAATTTCATGCAAGGATCTAAGGCCAACTCCACCCTCCATCTAAGAATAGCAAAGGTCATCCCAATTTATCCAGTGTTTGCCTTTTTCTTTACCCACTTTACTCAAGAAAAAGGATGCAAAGATCCTATCGATCTGAGTCACCCACCTTCTTTGGAGGGCTCTTAGCAGAGAGAAAACAAATAGGCATCGATTGTAGAACATTGTTGATCAGGATGTATTTTTCCCCATATGATAAAAACTTATTTTGCCAACTTCAGATTCTCTTTGAAATCTTTCTCATCAGCTCCTCATAGTATGTTGCATTTCTCCTCCCATAGAATACAGTACAACCAAGATACACTAATGGGAAGTTACCCATCTTAATTCCAATAATTTTCTTTATTTTGATACTAATCGCCAGAGGAGTTTTCTCATGTATATAGAAATAGCTCTTGCTCTTATTGATGAGTTGCCCAGACACTCTTTCATATCCACTTAACATAGTCATAATCTTAATTATAAACTTCTTGTCCCCTGATCCAAATAGGATTGTGTCATCAGCATATGAAAGGTGATTAATTTGGGGACTTTATTTAGGCATTCCAAACCCAATGTATTCCTTATCTTGAAATAGATTGTTGAGATTCCTTGCCAAAACCTCAGCAGTTATAATAAATAGAATAGGAGATAGAGGATCCCCTTATTTCACTCCTCTAGAAGACTTAAAGAAACCATATGATTGTCCATTCACCAATACTGAATATCAATTATTACTGATAAGTCTTCATATTGTGTCAATGATAACCTCAAAGAAATCAAACTTCCTCAATACTTTAATTAGGTAAATCCACGAAACCCTGTCATATGTTTTAGCCATGTCCAACTTAACCACTACATTATGATTCTTATTTCTCAGATTCATGTCGCTAATAATCTGCTGAGCCAACAACACATTCTCTAAAATATTTCTGCCTCTAACAAAACTATAACAACCTATCTTAAGATGAAAAAGTCCAATATCGGTAAAATAGAGGAGAGATATTGGGTATATAAGTAAATATGTCTTACCTACTAATGACGCATTTTAAAGTTGTACGGGCCTGGGCCCAAAGCGGACAATATCACTAGCGGGATGGGTTATTACAGATGGTATCAGAGTCACTCCTGTGTCAACCTTGTCGATGTGGGTCAGAGTTCAACTAAGTTTAGGTGAATCTGGGTGAGGCGGTGCAAATCTCAGTGTTGAGTCTAGGCGAATCCCATATGGTGAGAAAAACCTCAACGAGGATGCTGAGTCTATAGAGGAGTGTATGTAAAATCCATGTTAAGATGAAAAAGTCCCACATCAGCAAAATACAGAAGAGATGTTGGGTATATAAGTAAACAGGTCTTACCTACTAGTGATGCATTTTAACGTTGTGTGGGCTTGAACCCAAAGCAGACAATATCACTAGAGGAATGAGTCGTTACTAAAACTCAACTGATTAAGGGAGATAATATTAGGAATTACCTCTGATATCCTGCTCAACAACATTCTAGAGATCAATTTATTAACAAAATTGCTCAAGATAATAGGCCTTAGATACACCTAATTGTTTCATCACCTCCTTCTTAGGTATGAACACTAAATTTGTATGAGTAATATATCTAGGTAACTCACTATCACAAAACAAATCTCTCACCAAATTAGTCACATCATCTCTAACGATATCCCAACATTCTTGAAAGAATTGATATGAAAAGCCATCAGGACCACTGCACTCTCTCCATTGAGATCAAAAACTACAACTTTCACTTCATCTTCAATAGGAAGCTTGGTCATACTCTTATTATGCGCCTCAGAGATTTATTCTGGAATATTGTTTAACATATTGTAATCCTCCTACCTGCCTTCTTCTTGAAACTGTTTTTCAAAATATGCAATAGCTTCAGCACCAACATTCTCTTCGGTATTAATAATGTCTCCTTGAGAAGTCTGAATTTTAGAAATATTTATTTTTTTCCTTCTCCCATTAACATAGGAGTTTTATCTAGTATTTCTATCCCCATCAGAGAACCATTTCATTCGTGTTTTCTGTTCCCAAAACACCTTTAATTTAAGTAAGGTCAAAAAATAAAAACCTTTTTAGGCCAGCATTGACCTTTGTAGCATTAATTTCTAATTGCACCTCATTCACCTTAACTTCTTCTTCCAAATTTGCTATCTTCTGGAATATGTTCCCAATTGTATTTCTACTCTATCTTGCCAGGGCATACTTTACCTTCTTCAGCTTAGCATGGAAAACCATAAAAGAATCTCCTACGGAGTCCACCTTTTAGTTTTTCTTAACTAACTGACAAAACCCATGATGTTTGGTCTAGAATTTAGAAATTTTAAAAGGTTTTTGGATCAGCTCTTCTCTCGAATTACACACTACAAATAAAGGGGCATGATCTGAACCCTATCTTATCAGATGATAAATTTCACTGGTAGAAACATATTCAAAAACACCTAATTGACCAGGACCTTGTCCAACCTCTTAAATATACAGTCCTCCTCAATTCTCCCATCCCACCATGTAAAATTACTCTCTGGGAATTAAAACTCCAAGAGTGCATACTTACTAATACAGTTGGCAAAATTCAAATATTATGCATTAGTGAATGGCAATCCATCTTGGTTCTCTTCTTCACCTAGAATGACATTAAAGTATCCCCCAATTATCTAAGGTTTATTACAATCCTCTGCAATGTATTCAATAGTATCCCACAGCTCTAGCCTCTCCAAGGGATTGCACCTCGCATACACAGGGGTCACCTTGAACTCTACTTGATTATATATAAAAGAGAATGTAACTTGTTGTCCAGTATCTTTTACATTAAAAATGTTCCACTCATAATTCCAAAAGGCCCATATTTTTATGAGCAATTACAATACGCCTTTTGGAAACCCAACCTCCTTTTATAATGATCTAACTCTGATGGATCTTGAAAAGACTCCATCAAAGCTATGAATGAATAAGATGTCATTTATTAAGATCTATTAGTCTCTCAAAGACCTTCTAAGTCTTGACAGATCTTATATTCCAAAATAATTTTTTTTCTATCATTATAAACTATCAGTAGATTTATCACGACTAGCTACTCCTTGCTTTCACTTGTAAAAGTCTGAGACTTTGACTTCTTTTAACCCACTTTTCAAACATTATATTTGTCTTGGAGATAAATCTCCTGCCTTGACAATATCAGAGATGTTCCCATCAATATTATCATCTTCCTCAGAGTCTCTTCTTTTCTACTTTTCTTCTTTGGACATATCTTGTGTATCTGGGGTTCCTGCTCTTGATTTCCTTTCAACTGTATCTTTGGGGGATCTTGCTCCTGCTTTTCTTCATTGGACATCTCTTGTACATTAGTATTAATCTCATCCAAATTATTGACAGAACTTAGACTATCTTTATTACACACTGGTTCCTTCTCTTTACTAACACTCCCTTCACCTATGTCTTTTATTCTTTATCGACTCTCCCTTTGATCACAACTCCCCTCTACCTCCTTCAATTTTTCCCCCTCCTGTTTCTCTCCATCTTCCCCTCCTTGATATCCTTGTGATTATCATTAAGCCCACCCTTAATGAATTTTTCTTTACCCATTCCTTTATAGATTTAATTTTATATTTTTCTACATTATCCATTTGTCCCCCTTCCATAATTGTCTCTCCTTCCCCATCTAGTGCCCCAAATTGATTACTAGTTGCTATTGCTACCACTTCTTTTTGTGCAACCTTAGGATTTCACAACTTTTGTTGCTTTCCCCTAGCCTAATTCCATCCTTTATTGTTGCCCCTCAATACCCTTTGTTCCTATTCCTGCTCATTCGTGAGTGAGCCTTCTTGAACTACCTTCCCTTTAGCATTGTCTCCTTTGCTATCTTTCCCTTTCTTAACCAGATATAGTTTAGGATGAATCACATAATATCGTTGTTCATTATATCCCTGAATCTTATAATTCTTACAATATTTAAGAACATAATCATAATTGATCTTTATCCATTTTTCCACAATTTCACCAGACTTTTTCCTCAAACCCACATATATTCTTTTGGGGAACTCTTTTAACAAATCTACCTTAACTTTGACACATGCACAACTTGGTCTAGTCTGATTCATTGTCGCCATGTCAACCTGTAAAGGTTTCCCAATCGTTGCCGCTAGCGAAAAAATGGCCTCCTTACCAAAGAAATTAGGAGGCAGTGTAAGAAAGGAAATAGATGCAATCGCAGTAGTGGTCTCCTCTTCTGGATCAAATAAAGGATCCCATTTAAGAGTTCTCGTCTTATACATCCAATTCTTGTGGGTAATGTATAGGTTGTGTTTGAAAGAAGATTAAAATAATCCTCCATATTTGTTGCTCTAATTAAAATATGTCCATTGCTCAGACACCAATATTACACGCACCTTTCAATTTGCATTGTTTTGGAATCACTCTTCTTAATTCTTGAATATCATGTCACCCATATGAGAATTTATCAACTACAACATATTGAAGATTTTCATTCACTATCATTTGCTCAACCTCCTCCTCTTCCCATATTACACGTGGTTCACTATGCAAGTACGCTATCGGCTTCATCGGTACAGGTTTACAATTGGTTGTATGGGGTCGTAGAACTTCTGCATGTTTTAGTTTAGGGACTGGATCTGGATGAGAAACATGGTGATCAACCCCAGTGGGGGCTGACCGGTGGCATTGGCTGCCATATATAGCCACCAAAAAGTGACGGCAAGGTTTTAGGATCAATCTATGATACTCATTTGAGTAGGTGTTTATTCTTAAACTCATGCTACATTTGCTACAATCTTATTGCAAGTCTAGAAGTGAGGAGTTTCAAAATATTGGTCTACTCGATGTTATGCGCTAATCTGGATGTGAGACTGAGTACTAGCGGAGCATGCAGAGGTGTTTATAATTAGAAACCCCACTCTTTGGATATTTTAATTGTATTTCTGCAGAGTCGACATATTTAGATTCGAGAACATATTGTTGTTGATCCTGTATGCTTTGATTATATCTGCTAAAACTGAAATTGATTAGCTTATTGGATTAGGTATATATATCATCACAACTAGGGGATACTGAGTCGTGACAACAATGATCTAATTGTCTACTAACAACAAACTAAAAAGTGACCAATCCATGTCATTTCTTGGCTTGAATTTAGAAATCATTTTATTTAAAATAAATATAGAATATATAAAATACATATTATTTATAGTTTCATAATTCAAAAAAAGAAAGAAAAAATAAACTTAAGAAAAGATAGAAAAAAAATAAAAGAGAAAAAGAAAGAAATAAAGAAAAGAAACAAAATACTAACAAAAGAAATGAAAGGAATAAAAAAGAAAAAAAAGTAGTGTAAATCTTTGCCCATAAGGTAGGTCTACGAAGGTGAAATAACGAAATCCTTGCCCATAAGGCACGTCTGCGTAAAATAATGTGACCTTATAGCTGAGGGACAACTTTGTCCAAAAACATATTCTTAAAGGAATGGAGGATATTTTTGCAAAGTCACCCTTATTAGAGACATTTTATCAAGATCATCCCCTTTTAAGGGTATTTGTGAATATAACCCGTAGTAGTACTAGCAAATAATAGTAAAAATATAATAATAAAATAAAAAATAACAAACAAAAAACTTTTTTTTTTAAAAAGAAACAAAGATAAGTGAGGAAAAGAGAGAGAAAAACAAAACGTAGAAAAAAGATTACCCTAAGTACTAATCTCAATTTAAATATATAATTTATAAACAAAAACATGTATCATATTTTTTAAAAAAAAATAGGATAAAAGAGAGAAATAAAAAGATATTCTTTATAAAATTGATATGATATTTAAATTTGAATTTAAATAAAATTTGAATTGAAATAAAATTCTAAGTTTCTTCATTAGCTTGAAAAAAGAAACTCACGAATAGAAGAATTCTTATTAACTCTTATTATTTCATAAGCTTATCATTTTCAGATGTTATAAAATATTTAAATATAGTTGATTTAATATTAAATTAAAAGATAACAATATAGAACTATAACTAATTAATAATATTAATTATTATTATTATTATTATTATTATTATTATTATTATTCAGTATCTTGAAAATAAAAATCTACTGACAGAAGAATTCTAAATTATGAGTTTTTGAGACGAGGGTTTCTAGGAAACAACATTTCTACCTTTGAGGTAGTGGTAAGGTCTGCGTACATTCTACCTTCCCCAGACCTCACTTGTGGGATTTCACTGGATTGTTGTTGTATCCTTTTCAGATGGTATAAAATAAATGTAAATCCAATTGATTGAATATTAAATTAAAAGACAATAGTATATTAGTTGTATTCATATAAAATCATGGATTATTTAGATTATTTATAGTTTTAATTATAGTTGATTATTTATGTTTTTAATTATTGTTAATTACTTTTATTAGTTAATTTTATTAATTTACTGTAATAACAATAACAACAACAACAATAATAACAACAATTATAAAAAAAAAAAAAGAGAAAAATAACAAAATAAAGAAATGGGAATCAACGAGGAAAAGAGGGAAAAAACGCATGAAAATAAAATCAATTCCAAACATTAATCTCAATTCAAATATATAACTTCTAAGAAAAATATATATTATATATTTTTTTTAAAATAAGGATAAAGATAAGTAGTAAAATGATCTTCTTTTTAAAAATTGCTATAATATTTGAATTTAATTTTAAATAAAATTTGAGTTGGAATAGAGTTCTAAATTCTTAATCTCTATTATATACACTCCTACAATAATAGTAATATTAAGTTCTTTCTCTATGTACTACATTATTCATATTCTTCAGAATTATTTTTATTTTAATATTTTTATTTTGTATATGTAAATGAGTGATAGTCATATTACAGTCTAATTTTTTGTGCTATTATTTTAACTTGAATCGAAGTAAGTAACATTTTTCATTCTATTTTTTCAACAAATAAATACATTCAGTTACATAAACATAAAATAAAAAGTAACCTTTTATTGAGAATTTTAGTTGAGGATTTTAGCTTTTTAGATGCTAATTTTTGTTGTCATTTTTATATTACTATTTTATTCAAATAAATTTTCATATCATTTTATGTTTTTTTGTGTGTGTGTATGATGATCTATTCATTTAATATGACATTGCAAGAATTTTTGTTGAAGACAAGAGGGAGCAACGGGTAACTCAATAAATTTTGTTTTATTGAAAATTTTTCTTATTTATCATTTATTTAGCTATTTAAGGTGTTCTCTTTGTAGTCATTTACATAATTAATATTCTTGCTACTTTACAGAATAGAACGATTTTTTTATTTTTTTTTTTTGGTTATGCATTTTATCATTACGGTGCATATGTAAGTTGGTTTGTTTCTTTTAATTGAATAAATATGTATAATTAGATCGTATTGAAATTTAAAGAAATATGTATATCAATATTTGAATATCTTTTAATAAAAATCATCTAGGTGATGGTGAGGATAACGTTAATATAAAATTGTTGTAGAAGGATAATACGTTTAATAATGCATAATTTGATAATATATAATAACTTTGTATATAGATTTAGACTCTTTGAATTTTGATAATTTTATCAGATATTTAGATTATTTTAAAATTTAACACTAATTTCAATTTATATTTGAGTTATATATTTTTAATCGATATTAAGTTGGTTAGATTTCTTCTAAAATTGCGAAAATGAAAATGAAAATTAGCTTCCTCGTGTTTTTTTTTGAAAAATAATGTAGATATCTCCAAATAAATTCACATATAAATTCGATATTTTTATAATTTATGTGATCAAATTTTAAATTTTTTATGATGTTGTGTATTCTTTATCTTATACCAAAGTTCCTTAACATCAAGAAAAAAAAACTAAGCAATAGAGGTGAAAGTGTTTTACTCAAATTTTAAATCATAATCACTTTTAACAAATGACATGATATTGATGTTTTCTTCTAATTTATATTTCATTTTTATTATTTCTATTATATGTATCAAAATTTATTACTTCTAATTTCACGTTATATAAAACTTATCTATTATAAAAATGTAAGTAGATAAACAATTAATTCAATAGAATATGATACACAAATCTAATAAATGAAAAAAAAAAAATATGGGCATGGAATAAAAATTTAAAAGCAAATTAATTTTTATGAATAAAAAAATAATATTTATTTATATCATATTAAAATAAATTATAAGAACATTTTGTAAAGTGGTAAGTCATTAAAATGTCATGTAGAAATGTGAGAGTACTTATTAATGAATATTATAATAGCAATAAATTAATGAATATTACAATAGCAATAAGTCAAGACAAAAATAGGAATCACATTTTAAATTATAGTTTAAATAATCGAAACACAAGATTTTCTTAGTTGAGAAATTATTTTTTAGTAATTACCAACGTCTTAAATAGTATATATCATGTAACTAAATAAATTATGAATTTAATAAAAAATATTAAAATATAAAAATTTAAGTAACTTAAAATTAAACTGATAAAATAAAAGACTAGAGAATTCAATTGCTTATGATATGCAACACAATTTTTTTAATCCAAAGTGAAATTAGCATAATTTTGATAATATAATGAAATGTTTAGATAATACATATATTATTGTCTATAAATTTAAAATTGAAGAGATGCGAATGTTTTCGCCAAAAATGGCTTTTGAGAAAAAATCGATTTAAAACTCAATTCAAGAGATTAAATCAATTTTTTGAAAAATAGCAAAGCAAAGAGTCGCCACTTAATTTTTTAAAGGAAAAATCAAGAAAACCGTAAAAATGATTTAAAAAAGATTCAAACAGAAAAATCTTTTAAATCCCAAAGAAATGAGTTCGGGTTCATATTTCCATTTCAAGAAGGTTTTACGCACTTGAAACGGCCCCTAACGTGCGGTTATCCGACGATTAAAACAATTTGACTAACTTTGAAAATAATTTGACTATTTGAACTTTAAAAAATATTCTCAGTAAAAAAATATATGAAAGTGATCGAAATATTGAAAATATTAAAAAAAAAACGTTAAAGTTTTAAAAGATTCGAAATTTTTTAAACTTGATTATTTTTTAAGAAAAGATATTAATTTGAAACAAAAAATAATTCTAAAATAAGACAAGTGAATAAGATAAACAATTTTAAAATTAACATAATAGTTTCTCGTCCGGGAAATTTAATTAGATTAACAAACAAATAAAGTTAACATTCAAAAAATACAAATATACAAATAAATAATAAAAGAGAGAGTTTTAGAATTTTGGGCTTTAGCCCATTTGCTCC
>JBCEWC010011363.1:0-16767 GCA_038996855.1 Solanum aculeatissimum | reverse complement strand
GTGATGATGCTATGATGGCTTGATCGAGGACTTTCGGGTTCTCCTTCGCCATGCCACATCTAGGCCCCTATCCGGGTATAGGACAATCACGATCTATTTTTTGGGCAATGATAGACTCACCCACGGGAGTATAGACCGAATAAGGTTCCCTTAAAGGTTTAGGACTCAAACCAAATTTAACAGCCAATAGAGGAGTCACGAAAGATAAGTTTGCACCGGGATCAAGCAAAGCATAAGCATCAAAATCAAAGACTTTTAACATACCCATCATGATATCCAGAGTCTCATCCACCTCTTGTTTGGCATGAAGAGCATAAAACCTATTGTTTCTAGGAGCACCACCAGCCTGAGCCTTCGGCTACTCCTGACCACTTGGAACCACTTGACCCTTCTTTATGTTCTTTGGACAATCAGCAACTTTATGGTTGATACTTCCACACCCGTAGCAAGCACCAAAAATCTTCCTACATTCGCCCAAGTGATTCTCTCCATACTGGGCACAACAAGGAGGTAATGGTTTACCCCCCAACATTTGCCTTGGGAGGAGGTACCCCAGCATTGCCAAAACCATACATTCGAACCTTGGCCTTGTTGGAATCGGCCATTTCTGCCACCACTCCTAGAGTTAGAGAACCCACCATCATACCGGGCCCTCTTGGAATCATTCATCCTCCTCTCTTTGAGTTTCTCCCCCTCAATCTATTCAGCATAAGTCATAAGCCGAAAAATGTCCATCTCCCGAATAAGCATAGCGATGCGGGATTCCTTCACTTCCAAATCGAAGAATTAAGAAACAAACTTGTGCATCCTTGCATGGGGATCAACCTCTAGCATGGGAGCATACTTTGAGAGGTTTGCGAACTTGAGAGAATAGTCTCTCACAGACATGCCACCTTGCTTGAGGTTAATAAATTCGGTCATCTTTGCCTCCCTAAGTTCGAGAGGGAAGAAATGGTCCAGAAAAGCAAACTTGAATTCTTCCCAATCATCCTTAACATCAGCAACCCTCTCACCCAACCATTGATTGTACCACACCTGAGCCACATCTTTCAACTGATAAGCAACCAATTATGCTTTCTCCTCATAACTCACACCTATGACATTCAACACTTTAGTAAGCTCATCAACAAAGTCTTGGGCATCCTCATCGGCCTTTGAACCAAAGAACTCCAGCGGATTCATCCGGGTGAAGTATCTCACTCTGGAGGCTAGGGTGTTACCATGAGTAGTATTAATCGGTCGGGCATGATTAGTCACCAATTGAGCCAACATAGCAACCACATTCCAAAATTCAGCATGAGTCACTTGTTCCCCAACCGGCTCTCGAGGGGCTTTTTCCTCATAGGTCAGGGCATGCCTATGAAGATGAGCTCTTCAGGGGGGCATCTCCTGAAAGAGTGACAAGAACACTAACAATTTAGGAAAAACTCATAAAATAGCTTATTGCATGACATAGGGGACAATTAAATGAGACAATTCCTAAAATGTCATCGTAGCCTCTCACTCATAGACATGGCACGCATCATACCCATGAATAAGACTCTACTTGACATGGCATGCTGAACTTCAAGGATCATTCACAAATCTAGTGCTCTGATGTCATCTTTGTCATGACCTAAGAGTAGGGCCTAGATGTGACATGGCGAATGAGAACTCGAGAGTCCTCAATAAAGCCATATTAGCATCGATTCACATATCATTAGTTCAGAAGCATGTAGTATAATAAGTAGCACTAAATTCTAAGGGATTTCGGGGCTTTGGGCTCAAGCTATAGGGGTGCCGGCAGGGAAGGGATTTGCATGAATCATATAGCACATAACAAGTACATTCTAAGGGGTGAGTAAGAATGACTCAATCTATAGGGCGAGGAGGGACTTGGGACTTTCCACATAGGCACAACCTCATTAAAACATGCCATGGTAACATAAGCATAGCCATAATCAATCATAAGATATACTCAAGCAACCCAATCAAGTATAGTGTATGACGTACAATAGAATCTAATATGTCAACGATGCCTCTACATATAATAAGATGGGGCCACGACATAACCCGGGCTCTCCCTCAAATCATAAGATAAGATAGAAAAGACATGACAAACATAAGATAGAGAAAGGTGGGTTTCTGCTCTTGAAGTAAAGGGCTCACCACAAGAAACAACTCAAGATCACCAAGATAACTATCTAAAGGTTTATGAATATCAACTCTGGCCCCAACATGGTTAGATCATGCAGATGAAAAATATGGGTTAGTACATAGAATGAACTAAGTATGTGGGCATGCAATGCGTTTGCTCATGAAATCCTGTAAAATGATATTAGATGGCAAGGGCACATATATAGAAAGAAGTATATAAACAAGGGAAGATATTATGGAAATATGCCATGAAGTCCATGATGCATGAATGTGATAGTGCCATATTCATAGCGGGGATGTGACCTCAACCGATAACAAGGGTGACCAAGCGAGCTACTACTTGGAATCGGACTACTTGCCAGGTAGATCCCAAGTCACCCTAAAAAGGGGAAAACAAAACAATACAAAGAAAGAAGTATACCCATGTTGGCACATGGATTGACAAAAACGAGTATGGACCCTTGGAGATAGTCCACCCCGACTCCAATCCCTCAGTACTAAGTCTCATCCCACGGGAAAGAGTATGATCCATACATATACGTTATTTCAAATGGGAATTTGTCTTTCAAAACAATACAATGCAAGATTGGGCTCAAAAGCCAAAACGAAAGTTCAAGTATCAAGTGCATGGATCAGTGCAAAGGAGTAGCCCATTCAATACAAGTGCAATATGGTGAAAATACCCAATATGTTCATAGAGCCAAATCAAGACAAGATTTGATCACATTCTAGTCATATCCCATGTCTTATGAAAAATCAAGTCAAGTCAAGGTAGGACTAACCCATATCAATAGTTTCATCAAAATCAAATTTTTATGTATGCATATGCCATGAATGATGATGAGAATAGCATAGGAAATTAGAATTCATAAATTAAACTCATAATAAAAATAATCCATATGAAATTCATAGTTAAATCAACAGTCAAAGTTTAAATAATATCACCCATGCATAGATTTAAAGCTTAAAGGGATATGCATAATTGAACTTTCATAAAACTAATAGAATTCAACAAATTAGGGTTTAATTCACTTTAAAATAAACAATTAAATACAGTCCACACTTCAATTTAATTAAATCATTCATAAATTTAAAGACCCAATTTCAAAGTAAGCGTAATTTAATAAAAATCAATTGAAGAAATTCATTTGGGGCTTCATGGTTGAAAGGAGCCATGAATAAATTTCCACATACCTTGATTACCAAGAAGCTTTAAAGAGAAGAGGGATTGAAGAAGAAAGCTTCCTTGAATGCCAATTCCAACCTTCAAGCTACACTAGGAAGAGAGTCTTTGGAAGACAGAGTTTGAAAATAATCTAAATGTTTGAAAGAATTTTGAATTGAATGAGGGTGTAACGGCTAATTCAGAGGTTTAGGAGAGCTGAGGAAGACTAAAATAACCTTAGTAATAACCAAAAATTACAATTAAATCATTAGTGGAACGAGTAGGAAAAACTGGAAATGTCACCCCCATGAACAACTACACGGACCGTGTAGTGACTCACGGTCTGTGAACCCCACCGTGAGGCCACACTGGAAGATGATAAGCCATTATTGCAATGGATAGGAAAGAAATTGGAATGACACCTACATGATCAACTACATGGACCATGAGGTTCTCACACGGACCATAGGCTCCCCCGTGAAGCTACACTTGGAAAATAAGTCATCGATGATGATACGAGACGGTAATCTCATACTTAGAAAACTTTCCTTCCCGCAACCATATGGACATCTTCACAAACCATGAGGCTTCACATGGATCGTGAGGTGGTCCATAGAGCCTCACTTGGTCCAGTTCCTTGTCTGGCATCCTCACACAGACTGGTTCACAGCCCATGAGGCCTCACACGGTCCGTGAACCCCACCTTCTGATTGACGCGATTTTCGGAATGTTAACCTTATACATAGAACCAATCCTTAGGTCAATGTCATCCCAAAACACCTTAACATGCCTCGTGAGAGGTCACATGGCCTATCTCACGGACGATGAGGTGACACACAGCCCGTGAGGGCCACCATGAGGCAGTGTCTTCACCAAAAATTCAAGAAACGGATTCCCTGCAAGTAGTCTCACCGAAAAGGTCATAACTTCTTCATCTGAACTCCAAATCAAGTGAAAATAAGTGTGTTGGAAAGATAACTCAAAGAGCTTCAATTTTATTTGTCATGTCCTTCCTAGTTCTTCCTGTTCTAAGAGATATAGCCATTTGAAGTTAGTACTCTCACAAGACGTCAATCAAAACTTAACCAATGTGATTTCTTTTATTACGGCCATTCAAGAGAGACTCGTAAAGTTCATTAATAGACCATGGAAGGTTCAAATCAGACCTCAATCAACATCACAAGGTTAAAAAAATTTTGGGTTGGTACATACTCTAAACTACTATGTGCCTATTTAGAGTTTTTCACAGTCAAAGGCAAAGGTTTGTTGGTGCCAAGATCGGTATGCCTTCTAGTTATAGTTGAATTTGAGCACACCTGGACTACACATAATCGTCTATTTATGGGCATGTACTCTATAGTCAATCAATTTATTTTTCAGCTTTCTATCGCACCCAAGATATTGACATTCCTACTTGAAAGTGGAAAGATGTGAATATGGATTTCATAATGAGTTTTCCTCCTGCCCATAAATACCATGATTCAATTTGGGTGGTAGTGTATAGAATGATCAAATTAACCTATTTTTTCACCGATCAAGACTTCTTATAGTACCGAAGATTATGCCAAAATGTATATCCAAGAATTGTTAAACCTTCATGGTATGCCCTTATCTGTTATTTCAGATCATCATACTAATTCACTTCACATTTTTGCAAGTCATTTCAAAAGGATCTTGAAACCAAAGTTAATCTAAACATCACTTTCTACCCTTGAGCTAATGGATAAGTCGAGAGAATAATTCAAAGTTTAGAAGATATATTGAGGTCATGTGTGCTTGATTTCAAGGATAGCTAGGATACCTACTGTTGATTGAGATAGCATACAATAATAGTTACCAAGCTAGCATCCAAATAGCCTCTTTTAAGGCTTTATATAGTAGGAGATGTAGGTACCCGGTGAGTTGGTTCCAAGTAGGTGAAGTATACTTGATAGGACCCAAGTTGGTGTTTGAAGTCAGGGAAAAGGTGAGCCTTAGAAGGGAAAGGTTAAAGGTAGCCTAAAGTCATCAAAAGTCCTACCTAGATGTAAGAAGAAGAGAAATCAAATTCGATGTTGATGATTGGGTCTACTTGAAGATTTTTCCCAAGAAGGATGTAATGTAGTTTCAGAAGAAGGGGAAGTTTAATCCTTGGTATGTAGGCACATATAAGATCGTTGGGCATATTGTTAAGATGGCCTATAAGATAGATTTTCCATTAGAGTTGGCCTTGATTCATTCGGTATTCCATGTGTCATTATTGAGGAAGTGTGTGGGTGATCCTAGTTTTATTGTTCCATTGAAGAATATGGGTGTCAAAGAAAATGTAAATTATGAGGAGGTTACAGTTGAAATTCTAGATCGACAAGTTAAAAGGTTGAGAAACAAGGAAGTTGCATCTGTCAAGGTCCTATACAAGAATCAAGAAGTTGAAAGTGCTACATAGAAAGTGGAAGTGAACATGTTGAAATGTTATCCTTACCTTTTTCCCTCCATTCCAGCCTAGGATACTTAGTTATTCAAGCTCAAATCCTCTCAGTTCCTATATTTTAGACTTTTTTTATCATATCATATGCATGCATATTCGTGAAACTAATTTTGAATGGTATTTTGTATAGAAAGATTGAAAATTTCATGATTTTAAATATTTAAGATATATTTTTTTATTCATATTGGGTTGCTAGATATCCATTATATTCTACTCAAAATAGATTTCATCTCATTCGAGAACGAATGCTCCTAAGGGAGAGATATTATAATCCTCTATAAGTTGGAAATCTAAAACAAAGAAGAAAGTGCAGGAAATTTCTCTAATATAGGGACCACAAGCCCAGTCTACGGCTCGTACATAGTTCCACCACCCGTAGATGTGGGTCTCGTGGATGGTCATAGGACTTGAAAAATTTTAGAAGATTTTTGTATGGTTTTATGGCTCGTAGATCAAACCCGTAGATAATATTCAGAAGGTGGGAATAATTTACTATAACACCCCTTATGTTTTTAGGCCTGAAAACATAAGCACAAATAATTTGTTGATTGTCTAGATTTACGAGCTATTTTACGTCCCGTATAAGCACTTATGAGTCGTAGGTAAATTCCTAGGAAGGGCCCACTGAAAATGGAAAATTAAAAGTTTGCGGGAAATTTACTTACGTGTTAATAGACAAGCCCATAAAAGAATCTATGACTCGTAAGTTGGTCTCGTAGGAAGAGGCCTTAAGGAACCAAAATTTGTTTAAGTTTAGAAGCATGTCATGGAAGGGCTTACAGCCCATAAGTATTTTGATGGCTCGTCTATATATTTGTAACTCAGAAGCTGCAATTCCAGTAGATTGACTTTTGTGACATCCTGACCTACAAGGCAAGTTACGAGCCGTACATTTATCTGTGGCTCGTAAGAGGGGTTTCGTGGATGGCTCCGATAATTTTTAATGAAATGTGTTTTTGACTTTTCCAATCCATCTAAGTCCTAAACTATGTCATTTTGTATACTCTAACTACCTTAATCGACCTAGTCCTGATAAGTCTTATTCCAAAGTCATCCAAAGCCTTTAATCCCCTAAATTCTCTTAATGATTTTCAATATTTCTATCTCTAAGTCAAGGGTTCTATTGAAGCAAAAAACTTGAAAGTTTGATTAAGTATTTCTAGATTTCTCTATTCAATTCTAAGAATTCTACTTGAGGTATATAGGGCTTCTCTATTCAACTCTAAGTCAAGGGTTCCAATGTTTTATAGTGAATTCTTATAGACTTTTAAGCAATGATTTCTAATGCATATATTATGATTCCTATATGATGATTTTGACTAATTATGCATGAATTATGATGAATTACATGATCTACATGATTTTCAAGCAAAAGTATGAGATTTCAAGTATGTATGATTAGGGCTTAATGATTTAATGTGGGTATCTTTTCCAAAGTTTATTTGATTTAAATACATATCTTACTCTATGAATCCTATTCAATTGCATGATTTTGACTCAATTGTCCATGAACCCATACTTAGCCCTAGTCTCCTATGATGAAGTTATGGATTTCATGATTATGATTTCAATATGTAAAAGTATAATTTATGATAATGATGATGTTATGAAATCTATGATGATGCTATGATAAAGAGGGTGATGAAAACCCTAATGTTTATGATGATCTTATGGTTGGAATGTCTACCCACACTATGATGAAAAGCATTATGAATGGACTATTCTTATGACATGATCTTTGGTAGCTGACTCTAGGGCTCGCATGAATAAGTTTACCTAGGGTATGTCCGACTTGGTAAAGATGGAATGTAAGGTTTCTATGCTCGCTAAGAAGATGGATATTTCTAAACTCATGACATATGTCCAACAAGTAGAAAGTGAAAAGTTTCAAAATATAAGGTCAAGGGAGTTCAAGAGGACTCGTTATGATGGTGGGTTCTCTTATAGCAAGTCCAGTGGTGACTGATTTCAACAAGGCCAAGGTTCTTCATGGGTTTCTCCTCAAAGGTTCGATAAAGAAAAAGGGGAAAAACCCAAGGTTCAAAGTGATGTTGTTAAAGGTGGTGCTATCCCTCCTAGATTCCCCAAGTGTGGGAGGAACCATGTTAGTGAGTGCTTGAAAGGTACCAATGCATGTTTTGGTTATGGTAAGAGGGGACATAAGATCATTGAATGTCCGAATATGTCTAATAAAGGTAAGGAAGGGCGTCCTCAAGGTCAAGGGGTTCAAAAAGAGAAAGTATAACAAGGTGTCCAAACTCAAGGTAGTGGTCCATGTGGTAATCGATTTTATGCTTTACATGCTAGACAAGAAGTTGATGAGGCTTCTGATGTGGTTACCGGGATGTTGAAAGTCTTTGATCATGATGTATATGCTCTGCTTGACCCCATTGGCAATATGTCTTTTGTTACTCCTTATGTTGACATAAAATATGATGTGTCTCCAGAAGTATTTCTAGAACCTTATTCGGTTTATACTCTTATTGGTGAGTTAATCCTAGCCAAGAAAGTCTATAAAAGTTGTCCCATGTCGGTCTTACATAAAGTCTTCCCATGTTATCTAGTTGAGCTTGATATGACTGATTTTAATATTATTCTTGATATGAATTGGTTGCATACATCCTATGCTTCTTTTGATTGTAGGACCTGCAAGGTCACATTCCCAGTCCCTAATGAGCCTACTCTTGAATGGAAGGGAACCAATTCTATGTTCAAAGAAAAGTTTTGTCTCTTATATAAAAGTAATGAAAATGATCTCCAAAGGTTTTTTGTATCATGTAGTCTGAGTCATGGATGTTGACTCTCATATTCTTACTCTTAATTCGGTCCTCATAGTAAATGCGTTTCCCGATGTATTCCCCAATTAGTTACCTAGTATTCTTTCCATAAGGGAAATTGATTTTGGTATTGATCTCTTGCCTGACACGTAACCTATTTTTATACCTCCATACCTCATGGCCCTAGCGGAGTTGAAAGAATTGAAGAAACAACTAACGGATTTGCTTGATAAAGGGTTCATAAGTCCTAGTGTGTCACCATGGGGGTGCTCCCGTATTGTTTGTAAGAAAGAAGGATGGTTCATTTCGAATGTGTGTGGACTATAGATAATTGAATAAAGAGACTATAAAAAACAAATATCTACTTCCAAGGATTGGTGACGTATTTGATCAATTACAAGGTGCAAGCTACTTTTCTAAGATTGATCTTCGATTTGGATATCACCAATTATGGGTGAAGGAAGATGACATTCCAAAGATAGCATGTAGAACTCGGTATGGTCACTTTGAATTTTGGGTTATGTCATTTGTACTAACAAATACTCCTGTTGCTTTGATGGATTTGATAAACAGGATCTTCAAACAATATTTGGATACGTTTGTGGTGGTGTTCATAGATGATATATTAATTTATTTGTGGGACGTGAATGACTATTTGAGGATCGTGTTACAAATATTGAGAGATAAGTAACTCTTTGTCAAGTTTAGTAAGTGTGAGTTTTGTCTAAGAGAGGTGGCTTTTCTTTGTCATATTATTTTAGGTGATGGTATTAGGGTTGATCCAAAGAAAATGAAGGTGGCAAAGAATTTTCCTAGACCATTTTATCCATCCGATATTAGAAGCTTTTTGAGTTTGGTTGGGTATTATAGAAGGTTTGATGAAGGATTTTCTTTTATTGCTTCTCTTTTGACAAGGTTGACCCAGAAAAGGTAAAATTCAATAGTCTGATGAACGTGAGAAGAGTTTCCAATTATTGAAAGATAGTCTTACTTTGGCCCCTATTTTGATATTGCCCAAAGAACCAAATGGTTTTGTTGTGCATCGTGATGACTCACATATAGGCTTGACTTGTGTTCTAATGCAACATGGAAAGGTCATTGCCTATGCTTCAAGGTAACTAAAAGTGCATGAAAAGAACTATTTGATACATGATCTTGAGTTGTTGGCTATTGTGTTTGAATTAAAGATTTATCGACACTACCTCTATAGGGTACATGTTGATATATTCACTGACCACAAAAGTTTGTAATATGTGTTTAGCCAAAGAGGTTTGAATCTAAGGCAAAGAAGGTGGTTGGAACTATTAAAGGATTATGACATGAGTGTGATGTATCACCCCAGCAAGGCTAATGTTGTGGCTGATGCATTGAGTAGAATGTCTATCGGTAGTATGGTACATGTTGAGAGTGCAAATAAAGAGTTTGTTAAGGAATTGTATCATTTGGCTTGTTTGGGTTTGATGCTAAGTATCTTGACTTATGGTGGTTTGTTAATACCAAATGGGGCAAAATCATCTTTGATGGATGAAGTTAAGATAAAGCAAGACATGGGTCTTACTTTGGTTGAATTGAAGAAATTGGTGATTGATAAAAATGGGGAAGTTTTCTCAAAAGAAGGAGTGGAGTGTTACGTTATCAAGGGTGATTATATGTACCCAATGTGGATGGACTAAGGGAGAAGATACTCAATGAAGCTCATAATTCCAAGTATTCTATCCATCAAAGATCCACCAAGATGTATAGAGATTTGAGAGAGGTCTACTAGTGGAATGGTATGAAGAAAGACATAGACAAGTGTATGATGGAATGCCCAAATTGTAAACAAATGAAGGTGGAACATCAAATACCCAGTGGTTTGATTCAATATATTGAGATACCAACTTGGAAATGGGAGATAATAAATATGGACTTCATTACAGGTTTGCCAAAGACTAAAATGCAATTCGATTAAATATGGATGGTTGTGGATAGGATGACAAAACCCATTTTTTGAAATTAAAGACTTCATATGGTGAAAAGGATTATGCTAAAGTGTATATCCATGAATTGGTAAAGTTGCATTGGGTACCATTGTCCATCATATCAGATAGAGGTGTTCAATTTACTTCTCATTTTTGAAAGTCCTTCCAAAAAGGACTTGGTAGGAAAATGAAGCTAAGTATCGCATTTCATCCTCAAATGGATGGACAAACTAAAAGGATAATACAAATGTTGAAGGATATCTTGAGGGCTTGTCTTCTTGATTTTAAAGGATGTTGGGATGATCACCTACCTCTTGTTGAATTTTCTTATAATAACAGTTTTCATTCAAGTGTTGGTGTGGCTCCGTTTGAAGCATTGTATGGTAGGGGATGTAGGTCACTGGTGGGATGGTTCGAAATTGATGAAATGTCCTTTATCAAACCAGATTTGGTGCTTGATGCTATGTAAAAGATAAAAGTCATAAGGAAAAGGTTGAAGGCTGCCTAAAGCCATCAAAGGTCATATGTTGATGTTAGGAGGAGAGAATTATAGTTTAATAAAGGGGATTTTGGTATATTTGAAGGTTTCCCCAAGCAAAGGAGTGATGTGTTTTGGTAAGAAAGGCAAATTAAATCCTAGATATGTGGGATCTTATGAAATAATAAAGAAAGTTAGAAAATTAGAAAAGTGGCTTATGAGCTAGATTTGCCTATATAATTAGCTATGGTTCATCCGGTGTTTCATGTTTCTATGCTAAGGAAATGCATGGGTGATCCTAATTTTGTTGTTCCATTGAAATATATGCCTATTGAGGAAGATTTGACTTATGAAGAAGTATCGATTGAGATTTTGGACCGACAAAAGAAGAAATTCAGAAATAAAGAGATTGCATCCGTCAAGGTCTTATGGAGAAACTAAAAAGTTGAAAGCACTACTTGGGAGGCTGAGGCAAACATGATGAACGATACCCTTACCTTTTTCCTTCTACTCAAGCTTAAGGTACTCAATGTGTCTCATTCTTTTGAAATTCTTATTAATTCATATCTCTTATTAAGTTGTATGTATGCATGATTATGAAATTGTTTTTGAATGATATTTAATGCATAAGTTTGATGATTTTATGAAAATGTTGATTAAGTTGTATTTTTGCATTTATGTTGTGATGATAACTGTGTTCCGACTCTATCCAAGCGTAATTCTATCTCATTTGAGGATGAATGATCCCAAAGGGGAGATAATGTAATACCCCTCATATTTTTAGGCCTAGAAAACTAAAGCACAGAAAATTTACTGATGGTCTGGATTTACAAGCCATTTTACGGCCCTTATAAGCACTTATGAGTCGTAGGTGGTATAGTGGGAAGGGCCCAGTGAAAATGGAAAATTGAAGATTTTCAAGAATTTATTTGCGTGTTAACAAATGATCCCATAAAAAACTTATGACCCATCAGTTGGTCTCGTAATAAGAGGCCTTAAGGAACCAAAATTTATTTAAGTTTGGAAGCATGTCACATAAGGGCTTACAGCCCATAAGTATTCTGACGGGTTGTCTATGTATTCGTAACTCATAAGCTGCAATTCCAATAGCTCAACTTTTGTGACACCCTGACCTACGAGGAAAGTTATGAGCCATACATTCATCCACGTCGCGTAAGAGGTTTTCGTAGACAGCTCTGGCAATTTTTAACGAAGGGTGTTTTTGACTTTTTGAATCCATCTATGTCCTAAACTACTTCATTTTGGCTACTCTAACTACCTTAACCGACCTAGTCTCTATAAGTCTTATTCCAAAGTTATCGTAAGCCTTTAATCCCAAAAATTCTCTTAAGGGTTTTTTATATTTCTCTCTCTAAGTCAAGGGTTCCATTGAAGCAAAAAGCTTGAAGGTCTGATTAAGGATTTCAAAATTCCTCTCTTTAATTCTAAGGATTCTACTTGAGGTATGCAGGGCTTCATTCATGGATTAGTTTCATCCATGAAGCCCGATCCAAAACCTTCTTTTTACCAAAGATTTATAATGCATTCTTATGGGCTTTTAAGAAACCATTCCTAATGCATGAATTATGATTCATATATGATGATTCTGACTAATTATGCATGAATTATGATGAATTACATGATATATATGTTTTTCAAGCGAAAGTATGAGATTTCAAGGATGCATGATTAAGGCTAAATGATTTTATATGGGTATCTTTCTTAAAGTTTTAACTTAATGTAAATACATGTTTTACTTTGTGAATCCTATTCAATTGCATGATTTTGACTCAATTGTCCATGAACCCACACTTAGCCCTAGTCTCCTATGATGAAGTTATAAATTTCATGATTATGATTTCTATATGTAAAAGTATAATTTATGACAATGATGATGTTAAGAAATCGATGATGATGCTATGATAATGAGGCTGATGAAAACCCTAATGTTTATGATGATGTTAATATGGGAATTCCTAACCACACTATGATGAAAAGCTTTATGGTCGATTAGTGATGATCATGGATTCTATTTAAGTGGTCCTGTTCCAAGGAATCATGTTGGTGGAGTTTTGTATGGAACCATGTGGAAGGACTGACTATGGATGGACATATCTCTTGGCACGACATGAACTATGTGGGCCACCAGCTAAACTATGTAGGTCATAACATATCAAATAAAATCTCTCTGAGTTATCTTCGCAAAGAAACTGGTTTCACTCGATTCATAATTCGGATGTGGCAGTTACGACCATTTCAGTGGGACTGCCCATGAACGTAAGTGTTCTTGAAGAGAGAAACTATTTTGGAGTTAAGACATTGCCTTACGGGAGGGGCCACGAGCCGTATGGAGGCTCACGACCTGTGAAGGGCCTCCATGGATTGGTCCAGTAAGTCCCAGGGGAGTTGGACTAAGGCCCCGGACCAAGTGAAGCTTCACAGACCACTTCACAGTCTGTGTAATGCCTCACGATCCATGAGGGTCCTTCATGGAGTAGTCCAGAGACTGCCTAGACCCCAAGGCCAGGACTCCGGACCAAGTCAGGCTCCATGGACCAGTGTAAGGTTTGTGTGCATCTTCACGGACCGTGAGTCCTGCCGTGAAGTTATCCAGAAAGTCTCCCGAGATTTCAAGCCAAGGCATGAACCAAGTGAAGTCACACGGTAGGGTTCATGGTCCGTTAACCACTACACGGACCGTGTGGATACTTTCATCAGCGAGTGTTCCAGTTATCTTTTCCATTTAATTAATGGTGAAATGGTAATTTTTAATTATTCCTAGGCCCATTTTAGCCTTTATAAACTCTCCTAACACCCATAAATTGAATCCTAAGTCATTTTAATTTATTCAAGCTCTTAATTCATCTCCCAAATTCTCTCAATTTTCTCTCATCCACCATTGAAGACCAAGCTTGAAATTTGGGAACGACTCAAGTCCTCATCAGAATCTTCTCAATCTTCTTGTTAAATTCAAGGTATGTGGGTTTGATTCATGGTTACTCTTTCAACCATGAAAACCCAAAACTCCTATTTTCAATTTTGATGAATTTTGACTTCCATTGAAATTGGGTCTTTAAATTTATGAATGTTTTGCTTCAATTAAAGTGTGGGTTATGTCATATATTTGATTTCGAATTAAATTGAGCCCCTTATTGATAAGTCCCATTGATTTTATGATATTTCAAATTGCATGTCCCTTTAGTTCTTCAATTCAAGCATGGGTATTGATGATATGGTATTAAATTGAGGATTTCACTATGCTTTGGATATGGATTTCTTGCATTGATGATTTAAATGATGATATCCCATACCCATTCTTTATCATCCATGCATTGCGTTCATGAGTATGAAGGGCTTGAAATGATGAAATTCTTGACAAGGGCTTGGCCCTCTAGTTATGATATGTTAAGCGAAATGACTAAGGTGATCACATAAAGTCTACGTTATGGATATTTGAGCAACTATAGGTGTTTACACCATTATGATATGATATGATATGATGATGCATGATATGATATTCTATGTAAATGAGCTACTCCTATTGCATTGGTCTTGGAAAATAGCTTTTGGAAACTCTTGTTGGCTTTTGAGCCTAACTATGGAAAGACTTGAATTATGATTTGGCTTTTGGTTGATTTATGCATTATTTTGAACGAATGGTCATGTTTCCATTTTGAAAGCTTATATATGTATATTTATTCCCATTGGATGAGACTTAGCACCGAGGGATTCTAGTCAGGGTGGACCATCTCCAAGGGTCCGTACTCCTTTTCGTCAAACCATGTTCCACCATATGTTATCTCCCTTGATGGGATTGACTTGTTATGTATCCCCTTGTTTAAGGGTTGACTAGGGATCTACCTGGTGAGTAGTCCAATTCCAAGTAGTAGCTCGCTTGGTCTCTGATGTTGTCGGTTGAGGTCATATCCCCGCTATGATATGTATATAGGTTGGCACTTCATGCATCATAACATGACATGACATATTGTTATAATATGAATTCCTTGTCTTTGTGCACTCCTTTCCATACCATATGTGCCCTTGTCATCTAGTCTTGTTATAGGATCACGTGCATGTGCATGGCATACCTGCATGCTTAGTGCTCTATATGTGCTAACCCATACTCTTTGTCTACATATTCTAACCATGTAGGGACCGGGGATGATTTCTTTCCACCATTGGACATTTAGCAGAAATTTGAAGTGTTGCTTGTGGTAATCCCTATACTCCAAGGGCGATACCCAACTTCATCTACATTTGTCTTTACCCTTTGTTTCTTTAATTTATGACTTGAGAGTGAGCCCGGAATATGTCGAGGCCCCATCTCATCATATGCAGAGGCATTGTTGGACATATTAAACTCTATTGTACGTTATACTATGTGTTACTTGTAATGATGTGGCTATCTATGTTAAGTGAGGGTATCTTATGTTATGCTTTCATTTCCGCTTATGCTAATATGACATGTTTGGATTGGAAATGTGCTTATGTGGAAAGTCCCTAACTGTCACGACCCGGATAGGGGGCCGAGATGTGACATGGTGAAAGAGCTCTCGAAGACCCTCGATCAAGCCATCATAGCATCATTACACACATCATCGGTTCAAAAATGCGGAAGCTAAACACATAGCACGTAAGTTCTAAGGATTCGAGGACTTGGGACTCAAGCTATGGGGACAATACGGGAATGGTATAAGCATGCTTGCACATAGCACATAGTCATTCGTAATAACCAATCATACAAGTCATAGCATGATGGAAGAGACATTATCATAAATCAAGTGAAATAGTATCATATAACATAGCCAAATATGCAACATACAAGTCAAACGTACAAGAGTATAGATTTGTCCAACAATGCCTCTATATAGATGAGCGGGGCCTCGACATGTTTGAGGCTCACCCTCAGGTCAATAGAAATTAAATACACTAAAGTAAAGAGGTAGGTAGACGGTGGCTATTGCCCTTGAACAAAAGGGCTCACCACTAGCAAGTCTTCAATAGAGTATCAAGTGTCGTCTGGTAGAATGTAATAATCACCCTCGGTCCCTAAATGGTTCGAACATGTAGACAAGAATATGGGTTAGCACAATTAAGTACTAAGTATGCAGGCATACAATGCATATGACAAGTATAGCATGACCAAGAAACATGACAAGGGGATAATATACGAAAGTATTGCACGTAGCCAAAGAGTAGTATAAAAATATGTCATGCCATGATGTATGATATGCAATCCTATGTTCATATATAGCGGGGATGTAACCTCAACCAACAACATGAGTGACCCGAACGAGCCACTATCCGGATCCGGCCTACATGCCAAGTAGAGCCCAAGACACCCTTAAACAAGGGATAGCATGACATGACATCCCTATCCAGGGATTTATATACCCATAGTGGCACATGGTTTGACGGAATAGACGGGGCCTTGGAGCTACCCTATTTTGCCACCTACTCCCTTGGTACTAAGTCTCATCCCATGAGAATACGTACATATACATATATACATGCATCATTGAAAATAAGAGACAACATTCTTTGAAAATCATGCATCATTAGTCATGTCAAAACCATTGTTCAAGAATCATGTTTCATGCTTAGGCCATAGGCCATCAAGAGTTTCCAAAACATTTCATGATCATTCCATGTCAATGCAATAGAGTAACTCATCTACATGGGCTTGCAAGAAAGCATCAAGACATATCAATATGGTGCAAGCACCTAATATGCTCAAAGAGCCATGGCAAGGGACTATGTGATCACAAGTCATAACATTACAT
>JBCEWC010011362.1:0-16767 GCA_038996855.1 Solanum aculeatissimum | reverse complement strand
GTCCTACTTACCCGTCCCCTTAGAGATAATTGCTATGTGTTATGTGAATCCATGCTTATCCCATTCCCGGCAACATCACCATAGCTTGATTCCAAAGCCCCGATTCCCTTAGAGCTTATGTGTTATGTGTTTAGCTTCCGTGCTTCCGAACCGATGATATGAGTGATGACTCTATGATGCCTTGATCGAGGAATTTCGTGTTCTCCTTTGCCATGTCACATCTAGGCCCCTATCTGGGTCGTGACAACAAGATTAATTGGGTATTTACTAAGAAAGAGGTATATGCAAGGTGTAAACACAGAGGTCAAAGAATATACAATACATTTGGTTGGTTATTTAGGCTAAGTGGACTATTTAAAACAACGACCTAAGAGCCTTTCCTATCCAACTAACCTACAGTCTAAGTCAGAGTAACAAGGCAAGTTTTTAATTGAAACACAGTATATGAATCATGCAATTTAAGCTCACTCACACATGACACTGCATACACGTCAACATAGACTATTCAGATCATGTTTGTTTTTGTCACAGTTAAGCCTAAATTATGAGAATAAGCATTGTTAAACAACTAATCAGGCATGGTCTATCAAGACTAACTAATCAAAAATGTAGTGGGTAACATTTTTCAATAAAAACATAACTATGCCATAAATATAGGTACTATATGCTACTAATACTACCTAAACATCCTAAACATGCTGGTTCAACAGAAAATAAATATCCGCAGGGAGAAAGAACACAAACAAGAAAATCCTTTGGATAAAAAATTTGGATAGTTATATGCCAAGGCTACTCAGCTTGCACTGAGGCCTATAACTTCCCACACCCCTTCGAAAAAGTTGTGCATTGTCCCCAATGCTCACAACATATAAAAAATAAGGAGCCGAGGTCAAAAGAACATACCTGGGTACCTAAGCACCTCTCTCAGTCTAAGAGACTATCCACCCTCCATGTGCCTGGTGGTCTTCTCGCCTGTAGGAGCATGTCCTGAGGATCCAACACCCTTCACTCTCTCAAGCTCATGAGCTAGTTGTATCTCCTTATCTGGCCTAGATCTAAAATGGGAAATCTCGAGCTCCTATTCCTCTGTCATCTTCATCTCATAATGCACAACATCAGAATCATCCGTGCATGGCCTCTTCTTGAGGGAAGGTAGTGGTGGCTTCTCTGGAGCGAATAGGTCGACCACCCTTTCAACTAGCACAACCAGTGGGATATCAACTAGTGTATCCAGTTCTATACTCATCTGGGCCCAGAGCTACTGAAGCTTCATCTTGAAGGCCATCAAATCAATAGGCCTCGATGTGTTGAGGCTTTGTTTGACCCGCATCTCAAAAACATCAATGTAGGCATCTATGGGCCGAGTCAGTCTGGAATAGCTACGATTGTGAATGCCTGCATGTGGCTCTCTATCTCAGAAATAACCTTGCAAACCCAGGGCCTCAACTGCTACAATAACTGAGCGTTCTGTGACTCAATGCGGGCCTATCGCTGCACCACAACCTAGAGTGATGCCACAGACATGAATACCATGTCTATGGGTGCTAGAGGAGTAGGTGTGGCCGCTAGGGCAGGAATATCAGTAGTGGGACCCTATTCACATCTGACTCAGCTTGTGGGGGCCCCTCGGTAGTAGGTGCAACAGTGGTAGATGGCTCAGGTGGTGGCACTGGGGTGAACATCTCTAGCATAGGTACTGGTGGTCTCGATGCTCGCTGAAGTGTAATCAGGTTATCGTCAGCCTTTATCTGACTGGCATCTAAAGTCTTCTGAAACTCTACCTTCATGTCCATATGGTAAAGAATCTCCTTCCCCAGCACTAAGCATAGTTGATAGATAAGGCATGGAAAGGGGATGGTCGTGGACCTCTTCAAGGCCGCCTCATAAATCTGGTCAGAAATCAATGCAGCCTAATCAATATTGTAACCAACCAGGATTCTAGCTACTAGAAAAACATGGTCTGGTATCAATGTGTTATCTGCAAGCATTGGTCGGATCCGTAATTGAACTATGGCCCGCTAAAATTTAGCAGGAAAGCTGAGGGAGACCTTTTCTATAGGGTCTTTTGACGTGGCTATCCATGAGGGTCGGGCCCCTATGTTGCGATCTGGTTATCAACCCATCTCATCAATATTGCTTATTGATCTTGGTCCTCATAACACCCAAGTCTCTAGTCTGCTTCACCCTCCTATCAAACTCTATTATGGACATGGGGGCTGAGAACTCGTGCCTAAATAAGATCGGGCGGATGGTCTCCTCAGAAATATCCACCTACCGACTTCTCACGATCACGTGTGCAAGTTTGGGCTGGGTGAGAGGCTTCTTCCCCTTGGGAACAGTGCTATGTATGGTGGTGGCATAGGAGGCGAAAAACTCTCTAATCATTATCAGTGAATGCCTCCCTGATGGCTCTGCCAACCACTGGAGCCTATAACAAGCAATATTGTCCTTGAGCCTTGGGACATTGTCGAGTCCTATAGTGAAGACTCGTGGCTCCTCAAAGATGGAGCAAGCAGGTCGACCATACTTATTTCGCTGAACATCCTCCGGATATATAGCCTGCATGCCCTTGACGTACCACCTTCTATCTCGTGTATCTAATGGTAAGGCTGTTGCTCAAGGGGCTGAAGATGAAGTGGAGTCTGACCCTCCTCAGATCCAGACCTGAACCCTTTCTTGGAAGAGGTCATTTGTATTGAGCTACTGGTCCTATCACCTCCCTCATCAGACTAGGAAGGACGAGCCACTATAGCCTAAAACTGTGCATGTCTGGTGGTGGCCCGAGTCTATCATGGCTCGACATCAGAATTAGGCTAGATGCCAAGCTCTTCAACTAAGACACTAGTCTTGGGAGCTACCTCTGAGTTTGTAGGCTCATCCCGCAGGTGGTCCCTCATGGTATTGCTCTCATTTCTTCTTTGTCGGGGAGCCATAGTACCTGTGAAGCACAAATATAACACAACAATTAGTCCTATGAATTAAAATTTGAAAACAAAAATTAGAACAGGACTAGGCAAATGAGAGTCTATGAGTGCCTTTTTACGAGTCATAGAGTGATCTACGAGTCTTAAAGGACCCTTGTGGAAGCAGTGTCAAACATTTTAAGCTACTAGAATGTCATCTACGAGGCCATGTACGACTCATAGAAGACTCTACGGGTCATGGACTAAGTCGTATATGGGAATCCAAATTAGGTTTCGACCAGGAAGGATTCTATGAGACCTATCTATGACTCATAGAAGGTCTCTTCTGATGATATCCCAAATCTATTGGTTTCTAGAATTTTCTACGAGGGGTGAGTACGGGTCATGGATTAATCCATGGACCGTAGAAAACCCTCATGAAATGAACTTTCAAATTCCAATTTTTCCAAGTGCATCATATGAGTCCTATATGACCAATTTTCATTTATTTGATAATATCGAAGCAAGATGCACACACCCCACATGGTTTCAGACACAAGACCCATACCCATATGAAATTTTGTTCAGTAATAACCCCATCAAAAGTGATTTAACATGTGATCTTAATGATACAACCCTATTTTAGACTATATATTATCATCAATAATTTCAATAAGTCGCATGTATCATTTTCAATTGATTATTATTCAATTCGTGGGCATGTGACACTATTTAAGCATGATTCGGCTACCCATAACACTTTCTAGCTAACAAGTTCAACACAAAGCATAGGCAATCATACACAATTTCCGAATTCATTCCAAATTCGTTCCAAATTTAAAAATGAGCTAGCCTGACACATAACATAAATGCCCTACCCATCATGTATCAACCAACATCAACATTAAAATTGATAAATTTAGGTTTATAGAACTGAAAACTCATAAAAAATAATGAGAAGTTTACTGAAATAGATGGAGGAATTTGAAAGGGTACCGAAACCCGAACTTTTTTGGCTCATCAAAAAGTGGCCAGAAAACTTGTCGGAACAGTGGTGGGCCTGTCGAATTTTGGTCAGACCAAGGTCGTGGGTATGGGGTACGGGTATTTTTGCAATATATTGGGAAAAAAAGGGTCAAATTTTATTTTGACCCTATATATAAGCTGACTGAGTCGATTTATAAGAACTAGGCCCGGCTCTACAAGACCTCAATTACAAGTTGTGAAATGTTCTACAGCTTGTAGATCATGGTCTCGTAGGAGCCTGAAACCCTAATTTAAGGCTTGAGTTCTACGGTCCTTCATACGAGCCGTATAGTAAAATATGACCCGTAGGAAGGTTTTGTAGAACACCCTCGACACTTAGTCAGATACTGGAAAACTTACTTGGGGTCCATGAGTACTATTCACGGCCCATAGTTTTTTGTACAGACCATAAAGTTAGCTCGTGGACTGGAGTGCACATAGTTTTGCTCAATGGAATGTTCTACAAGCTGGTATACGGGTTGTACAATAATCAGTCATAAAATCACTCTTCCTAGCCTTTTTAGCCAAAAATAGCTAACTTGGTCTTGCACCTATAGAACCTACAAAAACACACTATTACCCTATATGTCACCAGTCCAATATCCATACGTTACAACCATAAAGAAAAAATCAAATTAGCTACCCATTTAAAAGGCAAAAACAAAACAGAACTACTACTATTACATAATATCTTGGGTTGCCTCCCAAGTAGTTCCTGATTTATTATCGCGGCATGAATTAGACCATCTGATTACTTAGACTTCATCAATGGCCAAAACCTCCATCTTTAGCTCTTCTGACCGCTTCATTGACTGACAGACATTGAAGACGACTTCTTCATCATTTAATATAAACTTGAGTTGGCCTAATTCCATGTCCACTAGGTCTCTTCAGTTGCTAGGAAAGGTCTTTCCAAGATGATTGGGACTTCAAAGTTGACCTCACAATCTAGGATCACAAATTTTATAGAGAATATAAATTTATCCACTTTGACGAGAACATCATACTGTATCCCCATGAGTTATTTCACCATGCGGTCAGCTATCAACAATCTCTTACTCGTTGGGGTAGGGGTTTCCAGACCAAGTTTCTTCAAGATCACAAGGGGCATCAAATTTATGTTGGCACCAAGATCACATAATGCCCTCGTGAATTCCACATCATATATGGTATAGGGAATGGTGAATGCTTCTTGGTCTTTTTATTTCTGCACCAAGGATGTAGTTAAAATTACATTACAATATTGGAGCTCTTGTGAAAGCTTATGACTCACAGCATGCTTCTTCGTAACTAGATCCTTCATGAACTTGGTCTACCTGGGCATCTTCTCCAATGCTTCAATCAACAACATATTTATAAAGAGCTGCTTCAACATAGAGAGAAAATGTTTGAACTTACATTCCTTATCCTTTTTCTTTAGTCTTTGAGGTAAGGAAGGAGGAAGACGAGGAATGGGTCTCAACTATTTTGATGCTGCATTGCTTTTCCTCATTCTCCAAACGATCATATCCAGTATCAGTCTGCCTGTTTACAACACTCTCATCACGAACATCACCATCATCCAATAGCATTGGAGGATCAATATTATGCTTTCCATTGAAAGTTGTGATTGCTATACCCTGCCCCTCGTTCTTAGGATTTTACACTATGTTACTAGGCACCGTACCTTTTTGGCATTAGTTCAACTGAGTCAATATCTAGATGAATGGTTTTTCTATCTGCTTAATCAGTACAGAGTGAGACTCAATCTTCTGGTTGATGCTGGAGATGTCAGAATTCATCTGCTTTAGTATCTTATCTTGTTCATCAATCTTGTTCAACAACCAGTCAAACATCTCCTCAATGTGAGAGGAGCCAACTCCAGAATCTCGATTGTGTGATGGAATATGCGAACCATTTTTGAAGCCATCTCTGTTACCCCATACAACATCTTTTTTCTGTTCTCTATTCCGATTATAATAGCCTCCTATGTTGTTTTCTCGGAAGATGCCATCTCTCCTAAAGTTCTAACCTTTGTTCTTTGACCTTGGAAAAAATAGTCATGATTGGACCCTTGGGCATTGGTTCAGAGACCCACCATTTAATTTGTAATGAAATACGTGTGATCCTCATAATAAGGCTCCTCATACATGGTTGTACACGAAGGTTGATGAGCTACAACATTTACTTATTCCAGATTCTGCTTCATCAATAGCTCCACATTAGTATTAATCCGCGCAAATTCCTGCATCATTTCCTTGCTTGCTTGTGTTTGCACCAGGCTAGTACTAATCAAGAATTAACTCTTCATACTAGACTTTTCCCTCATACCCCATGCACAGTTTGTCTTGACCACCCTTTTGAGTCTCTCAAAAACCTCCTAGAATGAATAATCTATAAATGAGCCCACCGTAATAGTATCAACAACTACTTGGCCATTCTCATCAAGGGCTTTATAGAAGATCTCAACTAGGGCTTCGTCAATAATCTTGTGGTTAGGGACATATATCATACACTTAGAGAACCTCTCCTATATAGCATCGACCAAATCACCTAGTATCTGTTTGAAGTTGTTAATATCAGACTTCAATTTTAGCTTCTTCGAGATGGAGAAGAACCTCTCCAAAAAGGCCTTCTGCAATTCTTCCCAACTGGTGATTAAACTCCGTGGGAGCTTAGATAACCATAACTTTGCATGACCTGTAAGAGAAATTAAGAAAACACAGATCCCAATAACATTCATGGAAAGATTTTGGTTCCCCATTATTCTCTTAAAGACAAACACTACATTGTGTAGATGTTTATGTGGATACTCTGATGGTAGGCCCATAAACAACCCACGATCCTGCAGGATTTGGTGCAATCCACTCGAAATGACAAACTTTGTGTCATCCGGTAGTGGGGGTAATACAATAGCTCCCATAATGTCCACCATCATAGGGTCAAACCGATATTGGTTCTATTGATTAGTTGCGGCTTACAGGCCCTATGGTGGTGGTGGGTTCAGTGGAGGTGGATTGTTAGCTCTATTATTTTGGTTTAGCGCTGAGTTTACCGCCTTATGTGCAACATTGTTTGCATTATATTGGGCCATCCTCCTTATTACCCTCTGGATCTTTGGATCAAATGGAGCCAAGGTATTGACTTGACTTCGAGTGTTATGCACACACTACACCTGCACACAAAAGAAATAACAACAAAAAATAAAATTAGGGAAATGAGGATTAATCTCCCAAAATTACTTTAATTAACCAAGTCTAGCCGTATTCCCCGATAGCAATATCAAAATACTTGATGTCGCTCAAGCCACGCCTCCTTTTTAAGGTAAAACAATTATTGTTAAGTAAATAACGTAAGGGTCGATCCCTCAGGGAATCTGGTAGACTCAAGAATTAATTCAATGTAAGTCTAGATGATTAACCTACTTATCTCTCAAGAAAGGGGGTGGGGTTTGTAAAGTAAAATTTACTAAACTAAAACTAATGTAGGTGATAAGAAATTAGTAGAAAAGCTAACTACGGTAATGTGTTCCCCATGAATCCTTAACTTGGTATTATTGAATAAATAAAACCTTTTCCGATGTGTAGGTGTAGGATAGTATGCTAGATTTACCTAACCCTTTGATCTAGTGAATAAGTAAATTTCATCACGGAACTTGATCTGTCTTTGTGATGTGACATTCCTATCCCTTACTTTTTATTCCAGTATAACCTCCTCTTGATTCGGTTCGGTTGAATAGACGAGAACATCTCAATCGAATCCTGTTAATTACCTCTTTTCCTATTCATTACTTCTTTGATCCGAAAAGTAATATTAGGAGAGTTCTAATGTAGGCCTCCACTAAAAATCAGTTAAAGTGAAAAGGATTTATTAATACAACCTAACACACCTTCCAAGAATTACAAAATATTTGATTTTTTCTGTTTAGTTCCTATGGTTCCCACAACCCTAACTGTGGATTTAACTATGCATGATCAGTATAAATGCAGGAATTATGAAGTAGAGTAACATAATTGAGTACACAAATAAATCTAACAATATAAATCCAACTTTTCAATTATAATAACAATGTCGAATTAAGAACACACAATAATGTGTTTTCACTCAGAATTTGATAAATCCTAAGTGTATTCTCTAAAACCATGTTCAGACTTCGTGATTCCTGAAAACTTTATGAAAAATGACCTAAAACCTATTTATAATATGTAAAATACAAAACCAAAAATGAATAGGAAAACTATGTCGGCACACTTTATGGACAAGTTTACAGCTCGTGTCGCAATCTACGACTCGTATGTTGGTGTTTCATGGACTGCAACTGGATTCTGGAGACTATTTCTATGAGACCTTTCCATGGACCGTGTAAGATTCTACGACCCATGGGGGGTTTCGTTTGATGACTTTTCAGAACTTCTCCACTTTTTGATCCTCAGGGCATGACCACACTCTACGACTCATGGATTGGTTTACGAATCGTCTGCTTTATTCGTTAGAGTTTAACTCAGAAATTTACCCCTTATTGGAAATTTCTACGAGACCCCATCTATGGCCCATGACCATTTTTGTGACCCATAAAGGGTTTTGTGGATCATCAAACTTTACTGCTTCAACATATTTTTCCAAAAAACTATGCCGATATTGAAATCCTGCAAAATAAGCACACAAACACATTAAATCTACTAACATCGCTTTGAGAACACACAAAATTCCAAGTTTTAAGCATCAAAAGTGCTGCATTTCGGCAACACATCACTTAGATCTATCAACTCACGACTACTTCTCCACTCCACTCAACATCTATACTTGGTCTTTACTAAATAATGACATAACAACATAAACTCCTTTCTAATTTGAGTATACCCTATATCATACTAACTAACAACTCTTTCTCTATCATCTATCGTGAAAGCTAGATAATACTTACCACTCTTTAACTAAAACCCAAAAAAACGACTTGACTTATCCCCCTATTACTTAGCTTATTGATATATAATTCTTAGCTACGTGCTTAAAACAACCACTATTCCAACTTTTCATGATTTCTACATCTTTCAAACTCTAGGATCATTCTACCATTATGGTTTTCAAAGCCTCAAATCACATTATCTCGGGGGGGGGGGGGGTACACTAAGCTTCTAGAGGCATAACATAACTTCCCTCTCAAGGATAACATCTGAAGAAAGGTTTAGATAAAAGATTCAGTGAGTACATCTTAATTTAATCGAACACATGGCTCATATGAAAGAGGGTGCATTCTTTAATTTCAATAGACTTAATCACATTAACTAGCTCTTCACAAGTCTTTTGAAGTCTCTTTACTTTCTGAAGGCTTTATCTAAGAGTAACTCATTAACAAAAATCTAAACTTTACTATTTTAACCACCTGGATTGTGAGAGTTAGTCGAATAGATCTAAAGAATACATGAATCTGAATAAGTTTTCTTATGACACAACTCTATTGAAAAATCTAGAGTATGTTAGAATGAGAGACATCTCCTATCTGCATCATACTAATAATAAGTGCACAATAATCACATAAGCAAGACTTTACTAGACACGTCTTCATTGACACACTATGATACTTAAACTTTGTGCTCTGATATTAAGTTTATTATGCCCGGAGCCTACACCTTAGACGTGGCCAACACTCAAGAAAAATTATAGGCCCCGAGCGAACCACTTGACCTGGCTAACTTACTCAATAGAAGACTTAAACATCACAAATGAATTAGAGTGGTAAAAGATGAAACATGCATTTCAGGTCTTATAGCATAATCATGAAAACTCACTATGTAAAGATACGCAGAACTAAAATTAATACTTTAGAAGTATCCCAAGAAAATAACTAAACATTATCTAAGTAGTCTATGAAGCCTCTAAAAAATTAAATCTAAACTAGGTATCTGGATAGGCCTATAGCTAGCTCAACTAAAATAAATTTAAAATAAATGATGACTTTTGAGCTCCTCTGAATACAAAGAGGCCTCATCAACTATTGATGGAAAATTATCTTACTAAACGTCTACTATCATGAGCACCTGAATTTGCATCATAACATGATGTAGCGCCAAATAGCATCAGTATATGGAATAACAGACATGTAAAATGTCAAAAAGGAACTCATATTCAGATACCCAACTCAGAATAACTCAGTTATGGAAACAAGCATTGTAAATAAAATATTATTTTAATGCATTAATGAATGCAACTGAATATATGAAAAATATAATACTCAAAATTCTTAGCTTTAAAAAATATCTCAAATCAACTAAATATGAAACACACAAGAGGATGCACTTTAATAAAAAAATAATACAACTCAGTGTAAAAATATAAAGCTTGACTTCTTGGGGAGTTTCTCTAATCGATAACCACCACTATGAGCTTTGTGACTTTTGAAAAATTATATTATATAGTCAATATATACTTCATATAATTTTTGGCTATTTGTTTTGTAAATAAAACTTGGCTATAGTTATTCTAAACTATATATATATATATATATATACATATATAGAATATAGTGTATACTGCACTACTCTTGGAAACATTTTGTCATTCTCAATAGGTGTGTATATATATGTTCAGGACCAAAAATAATACACAAGCTAGTCTTTGATAAGAAAACATGAGCTACAATGCTGATGAAGATCTGAAGGTCCCAAGAATGCCTCTCTTTTAACTAAGTTGACCTATAAGAAGGTGAAATTTTAATGGTATGATGAATGTGAGAAAAGTTTTCAGAAATTGAATGATCTCCTTACTTCAGCCCCTATTTTGACATTCCCGAAGGTTAAAACTATTTTGGTGTTTATTATGATGCCTTATGTGTATGGTTGGGTTGTGTTTTGATGCAACATGGGAAGGTCATTGCCTATGACTCAAGGCAATTGAAATTACATGAGAGAAACTACCCAACTCATGACCTTGAGTTGGCGACTGTTATATTTTCATTAAGGATTTGACATTATTATCTGTATAGGGTACATGTTGACATATTCGTCGATCACGAGTGTTTTCAATATGTGCTTAGCCAAAGGAATTTGAACCTAAGTCAAAGAAGGTTGTTGAAACTTCAAAAGGATTATTGAATGAGTGTGATGTATCATGCCAAAAAAGTTGATGTTGTGGCTGATGCACTTAGTAGAGTATCTATGGGCAACATTGTACATGTTGAGGATGGAAAGAAAGAGTTAGTTAAAGAAGTGGACTGATTGACTTGTTTAGGTGTGAGGTTGAATGGTTCAAGCAATGATGGTGTAATTATTCAAAGTGGGGCTGAATCGTCTTTGATAGTAGAGGTTAAAGCAAAGAAAGACATGGATCCTGCATTGGTTGAGTTGAAGAAGGGCCCTTCTCACCTCCTATGAGTTATCCTGCGAAAAAGACTTTCTGAATTGGTTGGTAGTTGATAAGAAGATAGAGGTTTTCTCACAAGGGAGAGATAGAGTACTTCGTTACAAGGGCGATTATGTGTTCCTAATATTGATGGTCTAAGGGAGAAAATACTAAAGGAAGCTCATAACTCTCGATATTCTATTTATCTGGGATTCACCAAAATGTATAGAGATTTGAGAGTAGTGTATTAGTGGAATGACATGAAGAGGGACATAGGAATGTGAGTAGAAAGGTGTGCAAATTGTCAACAAGTGAAAGTTGAACACCAAAGATTGGGTGATTTAGCCAAAGATATTGAGATTATTACTTGGAAATAGGAGGAGGTGAATATTGACTTCATCACGGGTTTGCCAAAGATTAAAAAATATTTGACTCAATATGGGTGGTCGTGGATTGAATGACAAAATCAATCAACTTTCTGCCGATGAAGACTTCTTATGGAGACGAGGATTATACTAAGATTTATATCCAAACGTTGATAAGGTTTCATGGAGTTTCATTGTCTATCATATTGGACTATGAAATGTTCTACGACTTGTAGATCATGGTCTAGTGGGAGCCTAAAACCCTAATTTAAGGCTTGAGTACTACTGTCCCTCATAGAAACCGTATAGTAAAAGATTACCCATAGAAAGGTTTCGTAGAACACGCTCGACACTTAGTCAGATACTGGAAAACTTACTTGGGGTGCATGAGCCCTATTCTCGGCCCATAGTTTTTTATACAGACCATAAAGTTAGCTCGTGGACTGGAGTGCACATAGTTTTGCTCAATGGAATGTTCTACAAGCTAGTATACGGGTTGTTCAATGATGTACAACCCATATAATCAGTCATAAAATCATCTTCTTAAACTTTTTAGCCAAAAATGGCTGACTTGGTCTTACACCTATAGAACCTGCAAAAACACACTATTACCCTATATGTCACCAGTCCAATATCCATACGTTACTACCATAAAGCAAAAATCAAATTGGCTACCAATTTAAAAGGCAAAAACAAAACAGAACTACTACTATTACATAATATCTTGGGTTGCCTCCCAAGTAGTTCCTGATTTATTATCGCGGCATGACTTAGACCATTTGATTACTCAGACTTCATTAGTGGCCCTAACTTCCATCATTAGCTCATCTGGCCACTTCATTGACTGACAGACATTGAAAATGAATTCTTCATCATTCAATATAAACTTGAGTTGGCCTAGTTCCATGTCCACTAGGTCTCTCCCAGTTCCTAGGAAAGGTCTTTCCAAGATGATTGGGACTTCGAAGTCGACCTCACAATCTAGGATCACAAAGTTTGTAGAGAATATAAATTTATCTACTTTGACGAGAACATCATACTGTATCCCCATAAGTTTTTTCACAATGCGGTCAGCTATCAATAGTCTCTTGCTTGTTGGGGTAGGGGCTGCCAGACCAAGTTTCTTCAAGATCACAAGGGGCATCAAATTTATGTTGGCAGCAAGATCACACAATGCCCTCGTGAACTCCACACCACCTAAGGTGTAGGGAATGGTAAATGCTCCTTCGTCTTCTTGATTCTGCACCAAAGACCTAGTTAAAATTGCATTACAATATTAGAGCTCTTGTGAAAGCTTATGACTCACAGTACGCTTTTTCGTAACTAGATCCTTTGTAAACTTGGTCTACCTGGGCATCTTCTCCAATGCATCAATCAACAACATATTTATAAAGAGATGCTTCAACATAGAGAGAAAGTGTTTGAACTTATCTTCCTTATCCTTTTTCTTTAGTCTTTGAGGGAAGGGAGGAGGAGGACAAGGAATGGGTCTCAACTATTTTGATGCTACATTGCTTTTCCTCATTCTCTGGACGATCATCTCCAGTTTTAGTCTGCCTGTTTACAACACTCTCATCATGAACATCACCATCATCCAATAGCATTGGAGGATCAATGGTATGCTTTCCACTGCAAGTTGTGATTGCCATACCCTTCCCCTTGTTCTTAGGATTTTGCACTACGTTACTAGGCCGCATACCTTTTTGGCATTGGTTCAACTGAGTCAATATCTTGCCGAATGATTTTTCTTTCTGCTTAATCGGCACAGAGTGAGACTCAATCTTCTGGTTGATGCTAGAGATGTCAGAATTCATCCTCTTTAGTGTCTTATCTTGTTCATCATTCTTGTTCAACAACCAGTCAAACATCTCCTCAATGTGAGAGGGGCCAACTCCAGAATCTTGATTGTGCGATGGAATATACGAACAATTTCTGAAGCCATCTCACTGACCCCATTCAACATCACTGTTTGGTTCTCTATTCCTATTATAATAGCCTCCTATGTTGTTTTCTCTTAAGATGCCATCTCTCCTAAATTTTTGACCTTGGTTCCTTGACCTTGGCAAAAATAGTCATGATTAGACCCTTGGGCATTGGTCCAGAGACCCACAATCTAATTATTAATGAAATACGCGTGCTCCTCATAATAAGGCTCCTCGTACATGGGTGTACGTGGAGGTTGATGAGCTACAACATTTACTCATTCTAAATTTTGCATCATGTATAGCTCTATATTAGTATTAATCCACATAAGTTCCTGCATCACTTCATCGCTTGCTTGTGTTTGTGCCAGGCTAGTACTAATAAAGAATGAACTCTTCATACTAGACTTTTCCCTCTTACCCCATGCACAGTTTGTCTTGACCACCCTTCCGAGTCTCTCAACAACCTCCTAGAATGGATAATCTATAAATGAGCCCACTATAATAGTATCAACAACTGCTTGGCCATTCTCATCAAGGGATTTATAGAAGATCTCAACCAGGGCTTCATCAATAATCTTGTGGTTAGGGACATATCTCATACACTTAGCGAACCTCTCTTATATAGCATCGATCAAATAACCTAGTATTTGTTCGAAGTTGTTAATATAGACATCAATTTTAGCTTCTTCGAGATGGAGAAGAACCTCCCCAAAAAGGCCTTCTGCAATTCTTCCCAACTGGTGATCAAACTCCATGGGAGCTTAGATAACAATAACGTTGCATTACCTATAAGAGAAATTAAGAAAACACATAGCCCAACAACATTCATTGAAAGATTTTGGTTCCCCATCATGCTTTTATAGACAAACATTATGTCGTGTAGATGGTTATCTTGATACTCTGATGGTAGACCCACAAACAACCCGCGATTCTGCAGGATATGGAGCAATCCACTTGAAATGAAAAACTTTGTGTCATCCGGTAGTGGGGGTAATACAATAAATCCCATAATGTCCACCATCATAGGGTCAAGCCGATATTGGTTCTATTGATTAGTTGCGGCTTACAGGCCCTATGGTGGTGGTGGGTTCAGTGGAGGTGGATTGTTAGCTCCATTGTTCTGGTTTAGAACTGTGTTTACCGCCTTATTTGCAGTATTTTTTGTATTTCCTTGGGCCATCCTCCTTATTACCCTCTGGATCTTTGGATCAAATGGAGGCAAGGTATTGCCTCGACTTCGAGTGTTATGCATACACTACACCTGCACACAAAAGAAACAACAACAAAATATAAAATTAGGGAAATGAGGATTAATCCCCAAAATTACTTTAATTAACCAAGTCTAGCCGTATTCCCCGGCAACAACATCAAAATACTTGATGTCGCTCAAGCCATGCCTCATTTTTAAGGTAAAACAATTGCTTTTAAGTAAATAACCTAAGGGTCGATCCCTCAGGAAATATGGTAGACTCAAGAATTAATTCAATGTAAGTCAGGATTATTAACCTACTTTTCTCCCAAGAAAGGGGGGGGGGGTTTGTAAAGTTAAATTTACTAAACTAAAACTAATGTAGGTGAAAAGAAATTAGTAGAAAAGCTAACTAGGGTAATGTGTTCCCCATGAATCCTTAACTTGGTATTATTGAATAAATACAACCTTTTTCGGTGTGTAGGTGTAGGACAGTAAGCTAGATTTACCTAAACCTTTGATCTAGCGAATAAGTAAATTTCATCACGGAACTTGATCTGTCTTCGTGATGTGACATTTCTATCACTTACTTTTTATTCTAGTACACCCTCTTCTTGATCAAGTTCGGTTGATTAGACGAGAACATCTTCAATCGAATCCTGTTAATTACCTATTTTCCTATTCATTACTTCTTTGATACGGCAAGTAATATTAGGCGAGTTCTAATGTAGGCCTCCACTAAAAAGCAGTTAAAGTGAAAAGGATTAATTAATACAACCTAACATGCCTTCCAACAATTACACAACATTTAATTTTACCTTGTTAGTTCCTATGGTTCCCACAACCCTAGCTGTGGATTTAGCTATGCATGATATGTATAAATGCAGGAATTATGAAGTAGAGTAACATAATTGAGCGCTTACACAAATAAATCTAACAATATAAAATCCAACTTTTCAATTAGAATCACAATGTCGAATTAAGAACACACAATAATGTTTTTCCACTCAAAATATGATAAATCCTAAGTGTATTCTCTAAAACCATGTTCAGACTTCGTGATTCCTGAAAACTTTATGAAAAATGACCTAAAATCTATTTATAATGAGTAAAATAAAAAAACCAAAATTGAATAGGAAAACTATGTCGGCATACTCTATGGGAAGGTTCATAGCTCGTGTAGCAATCTACGACTCGTATGTTGGTGTTTCATGGACTGCAACTGGATTCTGGAGACTACTTCTATGAGACCTTTCCGTGGATCGTGTAAGATTCTATGATCCATGGGGGGTTTCGTCTGATGACTTTTCAGAACTTCTCCACTTTTTGATCCTCAGGGCATGATCACTCTCTACGACTCATGGATTGGTTTACGAATCGTCTTCTTCCTTCGTTAGAGTTTAACTCAGAAATTTACCCCTTACTGGAAATAGCTATGAGACCCTATCTATGGCCCGTGAACATTTTCGCGACCCATACAGGGTTTTGTGGATCACCAAAATTTACTGCTTCAACATATTTTGCCCAAAAACTATGCCAATATTGAAATCGTGCAAATCAAACACACAAACACATTAAATCTACTAACATCTCTTTGAGAACACATAAAATTCCATGTTTTAAGCATCAAAAGTATTGCTTTTCGACAACACATCACTTAGATCTATCAACTCACGACTACTCCTCCCTTCCACTCAACATCTATACTTGGTCTTTACAAAATAATGACATATCAACATAAACTCCTTTCTAATTTGAGTGTACCCTATCTCATACTAACTAACAACTCTTTCTCTATCATCTATCATGAAAGCTAGATAATACTTACCACTCATTAACTAAATCCCAAAAGCGCAACTTGACTTATCACCCCATTACTTAGCTTATCGATATATAACTCTTAGCTACATGCTTAAAACAACCGCTATTCTAACTTTTCATGATTTCTACATCTTTCAAACTCTAGGATCATTCTACCCTTATGGTTTTCAACGCCTCAAATCACTTTGTCTCGGGGGGGGGGGGGGGGGGGAGGGGGGGGG